>JADBJO010001715.1:272113-274613 GCA_016801955.1 Conus betulinus | reverse complement strand
CCCGGCACTGGCAAACCACACGGAGCAGTCAATGTCAAGTCGTCAAGAGGCAACCCACGGGAGGAGACACTGCACTGCTGCCTAGTCACTTCGGTGGTGTTCAGTGGCGCCTGTTCTGATGTAACATACGCAGGACACCACCTACTAAGCTCCCTTCTGACGACAATAATTGCTT
Organism: Conus betulinus; assembly: GCA_016801955.1. NCBI lineage: Eukaryota > Metazoa > Mollusca > Gastropoda > Neogastropoda > Conidae > Conus > Conus betulinus. The sequence goes on along the minus strand of JADBJO010001715.1, from coordinate 274,438 downwards.
AGTTGCGGAGCCGGCGTGAGTGAGCTCTCCCTCCGGAGGGCGCCACCACTTCCGTCCAACGACAGCCCCCATGGACTCGCCGATACCGATGACCCCGACGGAACTAAACCAAGGTCACAGACATGGAGAAGACATCGAAATTGAGGTCACCATGAGGGCAGGGCATGAAGGGCCACAGAATTTGAAACTTTTTTATGGTGATCGATGAGAATGAGGATGATTTAAGATGATGCTTCAGATTTCCATTCTGGTCTGAGACTACATGACAGGGCTGTACTTTACGCTTCCTTGTATAATATATCCCGGTGTCAACCAGGCCCGAGAGATACAGACTCCTGCAGTGTTGGTCAGGAAATTGAAGCAACACTCTCAGAGATGCATCCCATAAATGGATGAAACTCGACTGTGTGGTCCCAGTCTTCCCAACTGAGTTCGCAGCAAACTCAACTCTGGGTAGGAGCCGGTCGGAGCAGAAAAAAATCCACATGACTCTGATGGGAATCGAACCCACGACCTCCCAGCCGGGAGTCCGCGACGCTAACCCACTTCGCCACGGCGGCTGGTGCAGAGCTGAATCATTGTCAGATCAAACCACTCGTGGGGGGTCGCCTTTTCACTGCTTGAAAACCCTCTCTTTCCATTCAGCATCAATCGGTGTGTCTGATTCAGATCAGAGAAGGGTAAGGCAGTAGAAGGAGAAGGACGAGCGTCGTCCCAGCATTCCGAGCACCAAACAGAGTGAAAATCTCATGGTTCACAGCCTCTACGAACATTAAGCCGTGGGACTTTAACCTTTCGAACCTTTAACCATGTTTGTTAGTCTTATCTGTAGAAAAAAGCAAAGGATCGAAACGCGTTGCTTGTCACACTGTCATTCGTTCCGTTCATAGAAGGTCCAGCAACACGACTTTAATTTCTTTCTTTGAAAAGAGCTCAAAACCTAGCACACGGATTTTCACAGTTTGGTTTGGGGGGGGGGGGGGGGGGGGGGGGGGGGGGGGGGGGTGTAGTGTTGATTCTCCACCAGAATTGTAGCTACAACACCTGTCAGTCTGATCTGACGATGGTTTGCTGAGCTGAAAATGAAAAAAAAAGGAAAGTGGATACCTTCATGATTGGTAATTCAACATAACAATTCATTTAAGACTAAAGACCTCTGTCTATATCCCGAAATTCCAGGCGCCCCCCCCACTTCATAAAATTACATTTCAAGCTGTAAACAACCACACAAAGAAGATGCACAATGCACAACTGGGAGAGAAAAGAAACGAACTTCTTTTTAATACTCCACAAAATCGTACACATGATTTCGTCCCTGTCGACACGACATAGTTTCACGAACAGATGCCTAAAATATCAAAAGAAGTTACTGAACAGGTAAACTCTAAATGAACGACTTATAGCACTTATAACATGACACACAGAAAAAGGCAACAGTAGCAGAGAGTGATAATTTTGTGCTGGATGCAAGCTGGAACCGGCAGCTAATGCAGTTGCTTGTAAAGAAGAGATTTAACATAACCATAGCTGCTCTCTGAAAGGAATCAGAAAGCACCATGGTTCTGAGACACTTTAAGTCTGTCAAGATGCATACTGGGGAAACCAACGAAAAGAGAAAAATAATAGAAAACTGACATGATGTAACTGATTCAACGAATTCCATGACAGCCCTCTGGATGTATCTTCCCACTGATAAAGAACAATACAAATTCACGACCAAAATCCTGATGAAATAAAAAACAAAGTCAATTTCACAACTGGAAAAGACTAGTCTAGTGACATTAGATGTGGCCTTGAAATTGTTAGCAACTGAAACTGACATGATCTCAGCCTTATCATCTTCGAAAGTTTCGGTTTCAATTTCATCAAGGCGGTGTCACAGCGTGTGAACCAGTGCAAATGCCCTACGCCACATCCCGCGCGCTAAGTTTCAAAACCACACAGCGCATGATTTAAAGCTGATGAATAAATGAATTAAGGACTGAGATGAGATAATCTAGGAAGACGGTCTCATGGCTTCGACTTTGCAAATGTCTGACCTATGCATTAGGCCAATGCGATCGCCAAGGCTTGGGCATCTAACTGACAGTAGCTGTACAATAATTATCGTTGTATGTACGTGTGGTGTGGTGTGGTGGTGGTGTGGTGTGGTGTGGTATGGTGTGGTGCGGTGTGGTGTGTGTGTTAGTTAGTTCTTTAGTTTAACGTCTATTCACTATAAGTGTTATTAGACGGGGGAAAAAAAAGAAAAGATGTGTGTGTGTGTGTGTGTGTGTGTGTGTGTGTGTGAGAGAGAGAGAGAGAGAGAGAGAGAGAGAGAGAGAG
>JADBJO010001715.1:264613-267113 GCA_016801955.1 Conus betulinus | reverse complement strand
TGTCAAATCTGGATGATGTCGGCGCGGACACCGCGTAGGAAAAACCAGAAGGCGGAGGACTCTTTCAACTAAATGGTCCTTTTTCAGGCATGAAGCGGACAGAAATAAAATGAAGATAATCTGACTCAGATTGTTCCTGTCATTTTTTTTTTTCCTGGTCCATCAAAAAAAAAAAAAAACTTGAACTATAAAGAAATGATAAATGAATACATAGGTTTATAAACAAACCAGTAAGTAAAGAAATGAGTGTATGAAAATAAAATAAAAGATCGAAATGATAGAAAAAAAATAAACAATAGCTGAAAAAAATATGTAAATGAGTAAATACACAACCATACAAATAAATAAACAAATAAATAAGTAAATAATTAGAGGCATGAAATGAATGTCCAAGATTGATCTTTTGAGTAGGGGGGGGGGGGGGTCATCATACGCTGAATATGTATTGCAGGGAAGAAAACGATATTTTGTTTTATTTACAGAAAGGAAGAGATGGAATGAAAGAGGCAAGAAGGAGAGAACTAAAGAATGACGAAAAATGCGTCGCGATTTGAATGATAATCTCCTCTCTCTCTCTCTCTCTCTCTCTCTCTCTCTCTCTCTCTCTCTCCATCTCTCTCTCTCTCTCTCTCTCTACTGTGTGTGATTGAGAAAAGGGTGCATGAGAAGAGGCAGTATGTTGGAGATGCGGAGAAGAATGTGTGTGTGTGTGTGTGTGTGTGTGTGTGTGTGTGTGTGGTGTGTGTGTGTGGTGGGTAACGATGCCATAATAGACTTGTCTTTGGTGGAGAGTTATGGCGAGTTGCAGGCTCACACCAGACAAGCTGATGGTACTTAATAACTGCCAGAACAGACTGTTGTCTGCTAGAGTGGGCGTTAGTGCGCTACACAGAAATAGAAATAGTCGTGTGTCTTATATCCCTTGTACGAGATGCAAAATATCCGTCTGAAGCTTTGTCCCCGAACTGTGGATTTTGTTCCAGATTTGCAATCATTGTCAGTATCAAGCTCTGGCATTCACAAGGAGGAGGAACACCGACAGTGACTTGTGGATTTATCTTCACCAGGAAGCTGCAAGACCTAAATTCTTAGATGAATGAGGTATGGTCGACCAACAGTCAGGGGTGAGCCTCGTTTTTTCGTTGTTGAGGAGGCTGTCTATTCCTGACTCAGACTAAAGATGTATGAGCTGGTCCCGTTCTGTTTCCCAGGTTGTCCGTTCCGCGAAATTCTGACTACGAAGCTGCCTGAAGCTGTACGTTTCGTTAACAGTCTGATGTTGTAGATCTGTTCAGCTGTGGTCCTGTTCGGGATCGATCCTGCATTTTTTTGCCCGCAAAGATTTCTTCTGCTTTTCGTTCGATTTTGTTCAACAAGACCAACCTGCTGACTTATTTCTTTTAAGTGTGTTGGCAGTTTTCTCCAATTCTTTGAGAACCAAAGAGTTCATCGAATCGCTAGCACAATTTATTGCATAGTGAAGCATATTGAGGCCTGTTTTACCCTCGCTATTGTAGAATTCTACGTACTGCTCATCCGCTTTCCAACAACTGCTGTTTATTCTGTGACGTGGGAGTGGTCCCTGCTCGCTATGGCTGTTGCCCTACTATGCGAGATCCTATGAGCGTCTTCAAATGGGCAAAGTTGCTTTGTTTCATTCCTGCTTCAGTACTATCGCATTGATTGGCATGACAATCCATTGGCCTCTGAGAGAAAGTCATTGTTGTTTGTTGTCACTTTCAGTTCAACAGTAACTGTCTACATACTGTTTCGGTTATATTTTCTTTTTACTTTTTCATTCCCGTCTTGTGTTGCATACACCTAGAAAATCGTCAGTGATCCAGGGTTTGTCTTTGCTGTTGAAGATCGAGACACGTTTGGTGTCGTTAGTGAAGCTATCAACATTATCATCTAGCGGGCTGTTTCAGCAAATGTTTCGCCTTTGTCTACAATGCAGATTTTTAATCAATCCTATTCATGGAAAACTGAAAGAAAAAAAAAAAATTACTGTTCCGACTAATGAAAAATAGAACAAATCATAAGACAGAACATGACGCGTTTCGAACCTCTTTGGTCTTCTTCAGGCAAGACAAAGAACATTCATGACAATGAAAACGAAGAACGAACCATAACTTATCTTCTCAAATTGGACGCAAATCTGCTAGTTGTTCTTCTTTAGCTTGAGCTGGGCTCGTATTATTGCCATTTCGTGACCAATGTCAGTGCCAGCAGCAAACACATTTCTTGCTTGCAGAACCTTTGGGGAGCAAACATGTATGCTCTTTGGTGGTGCACGCCAGAGCGGTCTCGAGGATATTTTGTGTGGGGAGAGTGTGTGTGCTAGAATGAACGTGTGAGTACTGGCAGTCCACTTCAACTCCCCCTGCCCCCCCCCCCCCCCCCCCCCCCCATCCCCCAAGCGTTACTGTCACTGGCCACTGCGTCGGGATCTGTTTTGACTTCCCTGTCTCGCAAGATAACTAGAAGTATGTCTTTGGAA
>JADBJO010001715.1:252113-254613 GCA_016801955.1 Conus betulinus | reverse complement strand
GCGTTTCGACCTCTTAGGTCTTCTTCAGGTAAGACACAAACGAACAGAACAACGAAAATTCACTTAGCTTTGATATCTTCAGAGTTCAGCGCAAGGAAGAAGGCGTTGAATGAGAACAGCCTGAAGAAGACTTAAGAGGTCGAAACGCGTAGTGTTTTGTCTTGTGACTCGTTTGTCCACGTTCTCTCTGGGCGGTTCGCTAACATTGATTTAAGATTTCTCCTGTAGACGTAAGGGCAGGCTGTCGCTGTATTCACTCGGTGTCACTGACCGCGGTTTACTTTCCAAGTCTCTCAACGGTTAGCGTTTGAGTATTTATCTGACTCAGTTTGCAAAATACCACTGTTGTCATTTCTTAACACAGGCTGAGGGTTTTCAGTCATTCGCAGCAGCAGATGATGGACAGCACTGCTGAATTACACTTGTCTCACGTGCACATTTTCTCTACGCAGGCAAGACTGTCATCATGTCAAATATCCGACCCGATGTCATTTTCTATGTCATCAAACAAACTTGGAGGCGTTGGGAGAAACAAGCCAGAGGGAGATGAAGTAGGACTTGCCTTCTGTTTTGTCACTGCTCTGTGCATCTCAGCACCCCCCCCCCCCCCACACACACACACACACACACCCCACCCCACCCCCCTTCTCCCTGTCCCTGGAAATCTGTGAAGGACATTTCCTGCGGTAGACGCAGTGTTGTCTTGACCGGTGTGTGCGGCTTGCGGTTGACTTGGCGGCTCTTTCAAACGTAACATGACGACAGTCTGTGCTCCTCTTCCTTCATTGTTGAATGACGACAGTTCTTGCGACAGTGTGTTTAGCATACATTCCAAAGACGTTGTAACTCCTACAACAGGCATTGTCAACTGTTCCTTTCAAAAAAGAAAAAAGAAAATGTTGAGACCTCTGAGGCAATGCTCCTTGTTGGTAGCTAAACAAGGGAAACCACCCACGAGAGGAGAGAGAGAGAGAGAGAGAGAGAGAGAGAGAGAGAGAGAGGTAAACCGACAGAGAGAGAGAGAGAGAGAGAGAGAGAGAGAGAGAGAGAGGAAACCGAGAGAGAGAGAGAGAGAGAGAGGAGAGAGAGAGAGAGAGAGAGAGAGAGAGGCAAACCGACAGAGAGAGAGAGAGGAGAGAGAGAGAGAGAGAGAGAGAGAGAGAGAGAGAGAGAGATGAAAAGGTCGACGGACTTTAAGGACAGACAGACAGAGACAGACGGATTAACATAGACAAATGTGGAGGAGAGATAGATATACAGACGTACAGACAGTAACATTGACAACCTGACGTGGGAAGACAGAGAGAACAGAGAGAGAGAAACAGGCATTTATGGACAGACAGACAGACGGACAGGCAGACACACAAACTGAGGACGCAGAGTGATCATCAGAGAAGAAAGATAGACAGAGACAGAAAGAGAGAAACAAGTTTTTCACCTGAATCTCGCTACCGTCGGTTTCATGCTATTGCAATCTTCTGGCGAGTGATGATGAAGTCGAATGACGTCATACAGGAATGAGTTTATAAAGTCTTTGACGTCAGGTAGTTTTCCTTTCTGCTAGTTTTCTTTTTTCTTTTCGTGCCTGCATTTTGATATTAATTCTGTTTTTTTTGTTCAATGCATCTTTCTTATGCAGGCTATTTGAAGCTTGACATAACTTTAGACCTAAATAAAGAAACATATGAGCCATACAGAAAACCAAATGACAAACCCCTGTACATAAATGTGAAGTCAAACCACCCACCACAAATTATTGGACATATACCAAATGCAGTCGAGAAACGATTGTCAACACTGTCAGCAAATGAAAACGTGTTTGAAAAAGCAGCACCCATGTACAATGAAGCCCTCAAAAACAGTGGCTACAGCAAAAAAAGTCACCTACTCAAAAAACCTACAACGCATCAACAGAAAGATCAAAAGAAAAGAAGGAAATAGATCAAGAAATGTTATCTGGTTTAACCCACCATTCAGTGCCAACGTAAAGACGAATGTAGGACGAAAATTCCTATATCTCATCGACAAACACTTCCCCCACCACAAAGCAAACTTCACAACATCTTCAACAGAAATACGCTAAAAATCAGCTATTGTTGCATGAAAAACATGAAGGCAATCATCAGGTCACACACAACACAAAAATCATAAAGAAGATGAAAGAAAATAAAGAGAAAAGCTGTAACTGCAAGAACCGAGAAGAATGCCCACTGAACGGGAAATGCTTAGCTACAGCTGTGGTTTACAAAGCAACAGTAAAACACGGCACCACAAGAAAATCGTACATCGGACTTTCTGGTGGACAGTTTAAAGACAGATTCAGAAACCACACAAAATCATTCAAGAATGAAAAATATTGTACTGACACTGAGCTTTCGAAGTATGTTTGGCAACTAAAAAGAAAGACCATTGACCACTCCATCACATGGGAGATCCTGAGAAAGTCCAACACTGATAGAAGAAAGAGTGGACAATGCAATCTATGCATAGAAGAAAAGCT
>JADBJO010001715.1:244613-247113 GCA_016801955.1 Conus betulinus | reverse complement strand
GAGTTACATCATCACGCGGCAACCACGTGAGGGTGACTATGAAGAGAATGCGGCTCCAGTTTCCCATTGGAACATGGGGCTTCGTCGCTATGTGCATGTTTGGTTCTTCTCTCGATCTGTGGGAATGGAGAAGAATGCCTCATCTCTGACAGGAGAAATTGTTGTTGTGATGGTGTTGGTCAGCGGTAGTACAGTATTGTCTGGCATTCTGTGTTGTGTTGTGCTGTGATGTGTTGTGATGTGTTGTGTTGTGTTGTGTTGCGTTGCGTTGCATTGCATTGCATTGCATTGCATTGTATTGTATTGTATTGTATTGTATGTGTTTTTGTTTTGCTTGTATTGTGTTTTGTGTTGCACTCGCTGTATTGTATTGCATTGTATTGTATTGTGTTATGTTGTGTTGTGTTGTATGTTTTGCTAGTGTTGTGCTGTGTGTGTTGTGCTGGCTGTGCTGTGCTGTGCTGTGCTGTGCCGTGTTGTGCGGTGTTGTGTTGTGCTGTGCTGTGCTGTGTTGTGCTGTGTTGTGTTGCACTCGCTGTATTGTATTATTGTATTGTATTGTATTGTATTGTACATTGCATTGTATTGTGTTACATTGCATTGTATTTATGTATTGTATTTCGTTGTATTGCATTGTGTGCATGTGTGTGTGTGTGTGTGTGTGTGTGTGTGTGTGTGTGTGTGTGTGTGTGCTGTGCTGTGCTATGCTGTGTTGTTTTGCGTTGCATTGCGCTGTGCTGTGCTGTGCTGTGCTGTGCTGTGCTGTGCTGTGCTGCGCTGTGCTGTGGTGTGCTGCACGTGCTGTGCTTGCTGTATTGTGTTGTGCTGTGGTCTGCTGTGCTGTGCTGTGCTGTGGTCTGCTGTGCTATGCTGTGCTGTGCTGCACGTGCTGTAATTGCTGTATTGTGTTGTGCTGTGGTCTGCTGTGCTGTGATGTGATGTGCTGTGTTATGCTGTGCTATGCTGTGCTTTGTTGTGTGTTATTCTGTGCTGTGGTCTGCTGTGTTTTGCTATGTGGTGCTGCGTTGTGCTGTGCAGTGTTGTACTATGATGTGCTGTGTTGTGTTGTTCTGCTGTGCTGTGTTGTGCTGTACTGTGCTTTGCCGTAGTACTTTGCTGTTCGTGTGTTGTGTTGCAAAGTTGTGACATGTTGGGTTGAATTGCCACGTGTCGTGTCGTGTCGCGTCCTGTCGTGTCCTGTTGTGTTGTGTCGTGTTGAGCTGTGCTGTGTTGTGTTGCGTTGCGTTGCGTTGCATCGTGTTGTGTCGTGCTGTGTAGTGTTGTGTCGCGTTCTATTGTGTGTCGTGTTGTGCTGCGTTGCGTTGCTTGTATTGTGTTGTTTTGCTTTATGTTGTATTTGTGTTCGGTTGTATGTGTTACGTTATGTTGTGGTGTGATGTATTACATTGTATTATGTTGCCTTTCGTTGCGTTGTGTTCTGTTGTCTTGCGTTGAATTGTATCGTGTTGTGTTGGGTGTTTGCCTTGCATTGTTGTTCTTTTGCCTTGCGTGTTGTAGTTGTCGTTGTGTTGCGTTTGTCTCGTGTTGAGTTGCGTTGCGCTGCATTGTCTCTTGTGTTGCGTTGTCTCGTGTTGAGTTGCGTTGCGCTGTCGTGTTCTTTGTTGCACTGTGTTGCGTTCTCTTTTTTCTGTGCCGCACTTTATTGTGTTGTGTTTGTATTATGTTGTGTGATGTTGTATTGTGTTGCTTTGTGTTTTCTGTTGTATGATGTTTTGTGATGCTGTATTGTGTTGTCTTGTGTTTTTGTTGTGTTGTGTGATGTTGTGTGATGTCGTATTGTGTTGTCTTGTGTTTTGTTGTGTTGTATGATATTGTGTGGTGTTGCATTGTGTTGTCGTGCGACTTGTGTTTGCCTTGCCTTGTGTAGTGTCGCATTGCGTTATGTTGCGTTGCAGGACGTTATTAATGCTTTGTATTTTGAATAGTTCGTAATTATTTCTGAGAGAAAAAAAAAAATCAAATCCAGTTAAATCGAATAAACTGATTCTGTCGTTACATGGTGTGTTTCCATTTGATACGGTTTGATGTGTGAGTCCTGAAACGATACACACAGCTTTTATTTTATTATTATTATTATTATTATTATTATTATTATTACAGTTAGTAGCATCTTTAATGAAAATTAATATGGTGTGTACAACATCGGAAAGGACATATTACAATTATTTTGTCCGGGTCCATTCTAGTGTGTTGACTGGTCCTGCATCTGAGTGTCCCTGTACTGCTCTTTATATGATATCTAGGTTCTGAAAAGAGCTGAGTTGTACCGTGTGTGTGGCTGCATGATGCTGTTGTTTGTATTGTATCGCACTATTTTACAGTTATATTGTTTTGCGTTTTATGTATTTCCTTGTGTTATGTTTCTGCTGCTGAATATGATGTCGGATTCTGACAAAACAAAACGAGCATTAGCATTTGGGTGCATTAGCTGTGTAGCCATGTTTGTGCGGTATTGTGTTGTATGAGTATGGTATAGTGT
>JADBJO010001715.1:213486-218486 GCA_016801955.1 Conus betulinus | reverse complement strand
GTTTTCTGCGTCATCAATGGTATAGTAATAATTTCACGCCTTAATGATTTGGCATCTCTTGTCCAGATGTTTCTGTGTGTGTAATCAGACATTTGTGTTCGATGTTGGCGGTGGTCTGCGTTCTCCAACGTGCCGTTTCTAGTTCAGACTCTCTTTTGTCCTGTCCTGTTCAGTTGGTCTGACCTATCTTCTAAACATATGGTGCAAAATGGTCTATGGCATCATACATTAGGTTTGCATCATGTTTTGCTCTGAGATCTACTCACTAGCACTCCGTTCCTCAAACCTCTGTAGCGTCGTGAAATCCTACAATAACAACACATACAAATAAATAAATAAATAATAAATGCATAACTAAGTAACTAGCTAAATAAAGAAATGAATCTTTACTTGTACATATACATTTGTGCTTCAAAAATAGCATGTACGGTTTATGTTAAGAGATTCGTCGCTTTTTTTTTCCGTTCCTCAAAACTGTGGCGCGTCGTGAAATCCTACAACAACATCACACACAAATAAATAATAAATAACAATTGAATAGATTGTCACACTGAGCACAAATGCATGCACGCACTCAGCTCAGCATTCACTCCGTGCACACGCAGTCTCTCCAAACAACCAGACGGCGCACTACGATAACTCTCTTTTTCTCCCCCTCCTCTTCGGGGAATAATTTACTAAACGATAATCAACTTTTCCAGCATATATACACCAGGTTTGTTTTTCAAGAATTATCTCCCGTTCCTCCTCTCCAGTGTAGGTACAAACATTCCACAGATCCACTAGCTGGGACCAGATTTCATCTCATTATACATAGTAATTTACAAGTACATCTTTTAGCGGTTTCTCCTCCTCAATGGAGAAACGATTTTATACACTTTCCAACGAAGAATCAAAGATGGCTTAAAATACAGGAACAATATCTGAGTTCCGACCCAGGGGAACAATAAAAAAAATCATAGTGGGTCAACATGACAGACGCTTTCAAAGTTCTCTCACGACTGCCGCAGTCGTTGTCCTCATCTACTAGGTTCTCCAACTCTGGAGTCAATAAGTTGCTGCCTCAGCTACCCAGAAGGTTCCTCTTGCCTTCAATGCTAGTGCTGCCGCAGCACTGGAGCCCAAATACTTGTTGCGCGACTGCCACAGTCGCCTATTCCATTACTGGTGCTGCCACAGCACCAGGAAGGGCTGAAACACGGATGAAGTCCGTGTGAGTAATCTATTTCAAAATCTGAATAATGACAAATTCTTTCCCTTTTTTTTTTTTACCTTTTCCTAACTCTCTCTCTCTCTCTCTCTCTCTCTCTCTCTCTCATCCTCTCTCTCTCTCTCTCTCTCTCTCTCTCTCTCTCTCTCTCTCTCTCTCTCTCTCTCTCTCTCTCTGTCTATACCTCACCTGGTAATGGTATATTACAGGTGAATCTCGTTCTGCAGTTCCAAACAACCTGTCTGGTCAGTGTCCCCAAGCGATCTCCTTCCTATACTTCATTTTTCCTTCCTGCGCTCTTCCTGAGTACATATTCAGTGAGTACTCACCTAACTCTACGCATTACCAGCCCTTGGTTACTTGACCAACGGACAACGTCCGTCCATTTTCCTGAGTGATTCAACCAATAATCACCCTACGTCTCTTTTACTGAGCGATTTTCCCTAGCCACCAGCGGCACCGATCGCACTGGTCAGGCCACGTAAATTGTCCTTTCTTTTACCTTTCCTTTTCCGTGCCTAGGAAATGCTTTATATCAAATAAGGGCGTGCGCGACGGAACGTCACATGTCTCCCATGTGAGGCTACGTCACATGACATAGACAGAAAGATAAATACGTAAATGTATAATAAATGAATAAATAAATATAAGACAAATGGATTAAGAAAATAGTTATACATTTCCATTTGTGCTTCAAAAATGACATATATAGTAGTTATGTTAAGAGCTTCGTCGCTTTGGGTGTGTGTGTGTGTGTGTGTGTGTGTGTGTGTGTGTGTGTTGTGTGTGTGGTGTGTGTGTGTGTTGTGTGTGTGTGTGTGTGTGTGTGTTTTGTGTGTTTGTGGTTTCTCTCCAGATTTCATTGCCTCGATACCGAGCTAGGCCCAACACAAAATCAGACCTGAAACAAATTCATGGGGATTCAGAGTATTACTGAAGGTCCATAAGGTAACAGGTCAAATTGTAAATGTAGATAGTATTTCCCGATGGCAGATGACCTTTAAATTTTTCAAGCTGGAATCACAAATGCTGCATCGGCACTTGTATCATTTGATATAAAGCCGTCGGTATTATTTCTTGGATGATTGAGATAAAGGGCATGGATGTCACATGGAGGAAAGGGGGAGGAGGGGGGGGGGGGGGGGGGGGGGAGGGGGGTGCGATGGAGAAATCATCTTGTAATCTTTTTAATCAATATCCATTTTTTTTTTGCAGTTCCTGTCTAAGTATTGTGCTTAAAGATGGTCTTTATACCACATTCTCTAAACATGTCCCAAAGCCTTTGAAGATGCTGAACTTCTGAGTATCTGTGTCTTGTCTGTGCGGCGCGTCCCCGTAGAGTGCGTGCTGCTTGTGCGTTGCGTGTGTGTGTGTGGTGTGTGTTGTGTGTGTGGTGTGGTGTGTGTATGTGTGTGTGTGTGTGTGGGTTGGTGGTGACAACATGTGGCAGGAAGTTAACAGTCGAACTGTAGTTAACATTCGAAACATGCGATAAACGTAGCATGTATCAGTTTAGCAGTGTCCGTTACATTGGCACAGTCATGCCGGGAGTGCGTTTACCTGCGTATCGGAAGCGAGAGACCTTTCGGTACCTTCACGAAAAAAGGTATTTCTGAATGTATTGCTTGTCAATTAATCTACTGACGAGCAAAGATATAAACCGATCACTTTATCTCAGGCAGTAATGATAGCCGGGGTTTCAGATGCAACTGCATAGCACATGCATAGAACGAACGGTCTATACTGTCACTCTTACACAAATATGTGCGGTGACCGATGCATGGGTAATCTCAGATAGTTTCAACGATAGAAGTCAGTTTACTCCCACTAGTTGGGAACATTATGCGCTCGTGAGGCAAATTGTGTTTTTTAACTCCAGATCTAGAACAAATTAATCCGCATTGTGTGAACTACAGAGGCTTCGTGATTGAGAATTTGCGATGTCTATTTATAATGTGTTGATGTGTAAACAGCTCCCTTTTTGTGAAAAAAGAGGAAGTTGGTCTCGTGGTCTTTAGAACAAACAAACTGTACTCATACACAGAATCGGACAAGACTTCTGTCACGTTAATAATATGGGCGCTGTCTACTTTGGGTGGTTCTCTTGCCTACCTGAAGGAAGCTTTGAGATTAGTCCTAGCCCGTCAGCGCCAGTCTCGCCAGCTCTGAACCCCCGGACCACTTCCCAACCAACCACCACACTGGGTTGGACCATGCCCTTCCCCCGGCCGCCGTCACTCGTGGCCCGCTTCCCTCGCTGTGAGTCCTAACGTTATGGTACGTGTATCCCGCTGGCCCCCGCTCGAGTTTCCAGTTCAGGACAGAACAAAGTGTCATGTATAGAGCTTTACCTTTAACACAGGTGGTCGAATTGTACCCAAATTGTCAAAAAGACATAACCATTAAGTTTCCTTGTCTTTGTAGTTAACATTGAAAGTAAACCATGACAAACTCGTTCGCAAATCTCTCTCATCATCTCTCTCTCCAATCCCTCCGTCGTCTTCGCGGCCTCATCAATCGTCACGAGACGCAATGCGGTGTCGCGAGTCTGTTGGTCGCTGTCCCAGCGTCTCATCGCAGAGTACTGTCGGACAGCGCGCACCTACTCTCTCTCTCTTCCAGTCTCGGTAGTCCAACTCCGGTCGTAACCACGTAAGCACTCATTCTCTCGCTCTCTCTCTCTTCTCTCATCTTACGTCCTATACTACCAAACTAACAAAACAAAAGACACAGGACTACCACACACCCACACACACACTACACACACACACCACACACACACACCACACACACACACACATTCCTTTACTCTTTCCTCAATCTGTTCTCACCCACCACATCACGCCACAGCAAGGCACAACAGCCAACACCACACAACACACACACCCAGCCACACCCCACACACACACCTTCTCTCTCTCTCTCCCATCTCTCTCTCATCTTTCTCCTCTCGCTCTCCTGCTGTGCCCTCTCCCCCCCCCCTCTCTCTCTTCTTCTCTACCTCCTCTCTCTCTCACCCCCCTCTCTCCCTCTCTCTCAGCAGAGAAATAAGTACGGCCAATTGTTACACCTACTCTTTTCCCAGATGAGACAATTTGAAACCATAGCCAACGACGCAAAAGGAACCTTCTGCCCTGTTCGTGGACCAACAGACACGCCGGAGGAGCTTACCAGAGCGGCAAAGGGAGGAGACGTTGGAGCACGGAGAGATGCGACAGTAAAAGAAAAGGCCCAGGTGGGTGGTGAGGGGCGACCAATGGGATGGGGGAAGGGAAGGCATTCGGGAGGGTTTGGTGGGGAGGAGTGAGGGAAGTTGGAGCCTGAGTACTGATAGCAGAGACGTTTCTTCCAGACTGACCGTCCGCATTCTGACAGTGTCTTTGTCCTAATCCGCCATTTGTGGGGCTGAGGAGTATAGGTTCTGCCGTCCCTAGTGGACACTTGTGCTCGTTTAGTAGACACAGAGACAGAGAGAGGACTGAGAAAAACAAATCCAGGGCAACCAGTCTTTTTGTCCTGCTGGCATTTTTGCCCCCACCCCCACCCCCCCTCCACCCTCCCCCTTTGTAATATTTTATTATTTGTCCTCATTTCTTTTTGTTTTGGGACTTTCGTTTGTATTCTCTTATGTGCTCTTTTTTTTCTCTCTCCGTGATCTTCCTCCATTTTCGCGGTCAACTTGGTTTTTCGGTTTTTGTTGTTTGTTCGTTTGTTGTTTGTTTGTTGCATATGGTGTTGTCTCATCCTTCCACATTGTTTTCTCTCCACGCAGTTTGGCATTGTGGATGCT
>JADBJO010001715.1:205986-208486 GCA_016801955.1 Conus betulinus | reverse complement strand
TTTTTCCTCCCCACCCTTTCGTTTGGTTTCCTTTACTACTCTTCGCTGGCTGCTTTGGGGGGTGCTATTGGATTCTTTTTTGCACCCTTGGTGGTGAGAACACCGCGGTATTATGGACTGTGGTGTGTCTCTTATTTGACGCCAGGAGCGCAGATACAGCCAGCCGTGTCTCCCTGATGAGTTTCCGACCAGCGGACGAAAGGCCTCGGAGCAGGCAATACAAATATATCTGCCTTTAAAAGGGATTGCGATGGTTCCCTTATGCAGCCAGTGAAGAGTTTTCATATTTTCTGAATTTCATTTTCCAGTTTTTACATCTTCAACAAGTTCAAAGTTTGCCAAGTCATTACTATGAAGACAATTTAGTTGTTGGCCTGCGCTTGTTTTTCCCCCACTATTAGATTGTTCGTCTTTGTATTTGTCTGACTTTATTCAAGTTTAAAAGGCTGTGCCAGTCTTGAATAAAAGTTACTCTGTGTTAGGTTTCCTTATGGGAGCAAAGACTACCCCACTTGTTTACTGTTTATTGTTTACTGTTCCCTGCCTCATTTCATTTCCAATTTCGTTTTGATTAAATCGAGGTTACTTGTATTTGTTTGTTTCTGTCTGTCTTTGTGTTTGTCTTCTGATCTCCCTTGCATCCTTGGGTGGATCCTCAAGCGTAGGCTCAAAGATTGCCCCCTACATTTATACTATCTGCATAATATCTGTAGTTTTTCAGCAACTTTTTTCCTCCCCACCCTTTCGTTTGGTTTCCTTTACTACTCTTCGCTGGCTGCTTTGGGGGTGCTATTGGATTCTTTTTTTGCACCCTTGGTGGTGAGAACACCACGGTATATGGACTGTGGTGTGTCTCTATTTGACGCCAGGAGCGCAGATACAGCCAGCCGTGTCTCCCTGATGAGTTTCCGACCCAGCGGACGAAAAGCCTCGGAGCAGGCAAATACAAATATATCTGCCTTTAAAAGGGATTGCGATGGTTCCCTTATGCAGCCAGTGAAGAGTTTCATATTTTCTTAATTTCATTTTCCCAGTTTTTACATCTTCAACCTCCTGCTGACCCCCCCCCCCCCCCCCCCCCCCCCCCCCCCCGTAAGTTCAAAGTTTTGCCAAGTCATTACTATGAAGACAATTTAGTTGTTGGCCTGCGCTTGTTTTTCCCCCACTATTAGATTGTTCGTCTTTGTATTTGTCTGACTTTATTCAAGTTTTAAAAGGCTGTGCCAGTCTTGTCTAAAATAAGTTTACGAGAAAAACGTTCCCAAAATGCAAAGGCTAATCATGATAGTTACACCGAATACTATGCGAGTTATACAGAAAATATCCATCAAGTATGTAACTCTTATGACTTTGATCCTCGCTCGATAGGACATGACGAGTCAAGATTAGTTGATCAATTATTTAGTTTACATGATGAAGGTCTGGTACAAATGATATACACATTACCGATGAAATGGTCATATCTGTCATTGATGTCATCTCTATGCATAAGTCTTGAATCTACGGCAAATAAAAAACGAAAACAAAACAAAAAGAAAACGAAACGAAAATGAACAATTCAAATTTACCAGCGGAAAATGCCCAAAATAGTGACCTTTTCTTTCTTTTCCTTTTTTGTTTGTTTGTTTGTTTGTTTGTTTGCTTAAAAGGGTGTAAGACGCCTGGTGGTGTAACAGCTGCTGACTGAATCTGTTGGCCTGATAAACAGAGTAGCACTGCTTGAAGGGAGGAGTGAACGGTGCAACATTTCAAAGTCAGCTCTGTGAAACAAATGCACATGCGAGTGATAGTCAACCAAAAGCTGCAGCAGCAGCAGCAGCAGCAGCAGCAGAACAAGAACAAGAAGAAGAAAGAACAACAAACAAGAACAAGATCAAGACCAAGACCAAGAACACGAAGACTGTTTGGCTGATTCACTGAATATTTAATGGGTAAAGGATTAAGCAGATTAAAGGTTGTAACAATGTTGCCTCAATATTTAAACAAAACGAACCAACAGGCAGAGAAGTAGAGAGACAAACATGGAAGCTGATCTGAATCAATGATCAATTTGAATTTGATTTTATAAACCAAATGACATAGTTTAAGATTCACACCTACCTATCCACCCAGTCACACGCACACGCGCGCGCGCGCATACACACACACACACGCACACACACTGACTGACTGACTGAAACCATTTACTGTCAGATTAACATAGTGTTGTACTGACACGCACACACACACACGCACGCACGCACGCACACACGCACGCACGCACGCACAACACACACACACACACACACACACACACACACACACACACAGTCACTAACTCACTCACCCACGCATTCACACACGCATGCATGCAGGCACACACGCACGCACGTACGCACGCACGTGCGCACGCAAGCAAACACTTACAGGTAGACAGAGAGAGAGAAAAAAGAAGAAAAAAAGAAGAGAAGGAGGAGGAGGAAGAGGAAAAGGGAGAGGAGGATGGAAGGAAGGAGAAGAC
>JADBJO010001715.1:160000-180000 GCA_016801955.1 Conus betulinus | reverse complement strand
CCATTTATCACCAGAACACAACACGTAAAAAAAAAAAAAAAAAAAAAAAAAAAAAAAAAAAAAAAAATTGACAGTATACATGATTATACATTCATATCCAAATACTCTTTTATAATTGGCTTGTCCAATTCTGTTCCATGTGTGATTTTCGAACTTATATATCCAGCTTATCTTTCCGGTTGTTTGCTTTAAATCACGCAGAGACTCACGTTTAAGAGCTTTTGGGGTTGTGCTTTATTAACGTTGCGACCATTTCCATTAAACTGTCGTTTATTCTCCAACTTCCTCAACTGTACATCAAGCACAAAGATGATTCTCAGACAGAGAGGGTGACAGGTCTGGCTGGCATTTTTTTTTTTCAAGATTATACTTGTAAATATATATTTTACAAGGATTACCTATATGTCAAAAAGCGGGTCTGTATATACATCTAATCTCACATTAAATAACGCAATACTTCCTGCTTACTGCTTGTCTGTGCGTGTCATACATTTTGCTCTCGCCATTTCCCTCCGTACTTTGAAAGAAACTTTCTAAAAATCCCTGAACAAAAGTTCAGTGCTCTCTCTCTCTCTCTCTCTCTCTCTCTCTCTCTCTCTCTCTCTCTGCGACACGAGTTCAGTATGCATCAACATGGAACGTACATAACTACACAAAAGAAATGGATTCTCCAGCGAACATTTTTCATGGGTCAATATTGAACCAGCCACCACGTAAACAACACAACACACACGCCCAATTTGTATCTATGTCAACGCTCTTTCACACCTCGCCTTGCCCCCTCCAGCCTTTATCCCCGAGCCATCCCCATCCCCACTCCCCCCACCCCCTTCCCCACCCCCAACACCCCCTGATGGCTGGCTCGGTCTCCGAGTAAGCTGCCCCGGAGGCGGGAAAGAGCAGCCGCCTAGCAACAGAGATGTGACTGTGACATTTTGTCTTGCCTGCTGTTGCTGTTCATCCGTTACTTGTGCACGAGGGAATAAATAAAGCTGGGCTGCAGCAAAGGTTTCTTTTGTTTTGTTTTTGTTGTTGTTGTTGTTGTTGTTGTTCCCCCCCCCCCCCCCTTATTCCCTGCAATACGGTATCATTATCTTACCATCGTGGGAGTCACACATATTGTATGATGACATGTTGTACTGCAATGGCGATAAAGAGAAAAAAAAGGGGGAGGAGGAGGAAGAAGCAGGAAGAGCAGGAGGAGGAGGAGGAAGAGAAAGAAGAGAAAGAAGAAGGGAGGAGGAGGAGGAGAAGAAGAAAGAAGAAGAAGATGATGATGATGATGAAGATGATGAGATTATTATATGATGGTCGTGGTGGTGATGATGATGATGATGATGATGATGATGATGATGATGACTATGATGATGATGATGATGTTGATGATGATGATAGTGATTGGGAAGAAGAAAGATAGAAAGAAAGAAACAAAGAAAGAAAGTAGTAAGAAGAAACAAAGAAAAACAAAATTAAGGACGCTTGTTCGGTGTAATTATCCCAACATCAGTAAGGTCAAGGCGCCTAAGAATTGACACGTCACGTATAACACACACACACGTCTTCTTTTCGCTTCTTATCACTCAAGGGCGTGCTGACAAACGTACATGCACATCAATACGCGCGCGCGTGCGCACACACACACACACACACACACACACACACACACACACACACACACACACATTTATACACACAGACCCGCGCGCGCATGCGTGCTAACCCTCCCCCTGCTCCCGCCCCCCTGCGCATAGGGACATATACATAATCTCTATGCGTGTGCCTGTAGATGGATAGATAAATTGAAAAAAAAAAAAAAACAAAACAAAACAGACCGTCACATAGGCGAATACCTGCATACTGTGCATACTTTGACACAAGCATAGCTGAACAGATAGATGCACTGAGAATTGGACAGATACAACATGCCTATAGATCCACCTACTTGCATGCTATCAGCAAAACGAATGGACTTTCCATGTAAATGACCCATACATCAATTCAAACGACAAAAGAAATGATCCAAGCACTGTTGTTGACTCCGTCACCCAAACACACTCGTATTGCATTGTGGTTTGTTGTTGCGTTTTGCCATGTACCGCACAGTATTGCATTCTGCTGTATTACAGGGTGCTTTTCGTAGTGTACTGTGCTGTGTGTTGCACCGTCTTTTTTAGTTGTGCTGTTCTCTACTGTGTTGTGTGACCTGTATCGTGTTGTATTGTGTTAAGTTGAATTGTATTATACTTCGTTGTGGTTGTGTTATGAGCTGCATCCTGTAGTCGATTTAGCTCTGTTCAGGAGCAGTTACGTCCCTTGATATCTTAATGGAGTGTCCTGCGCGTGCCTGTACCCATCGTCAACACAGCGCAGGCCTCCAGGGGTGGTACAGGACTGCTCTAAAGGCAGGTGAAGACAGTGCTTCTCTGGGTCCTCCCCAGCACCTTCGGGTGTGTTCTTTTTTCTTCTTTGACTTAACTAGGCTGACCCTGGTGAAAGGTCCAGTGACGGTGAGGAAAAAACCCACTGACCACAGGGAAAGTCCTGTTGACAGTGGGAAAGACTACAACTTTGGATTCTCTCTTGAGGGCACATACGACCGTATGGCGAAAAAGCGTTTGGCTGTGTCTGGAGTGGCGCTGTCTTCATCTGTCCGTGGGAAGGGGTGGTTGGGTCTGTGGGGTGTGCTCGACAGTGGAGGGTGGTGTTTTTTGCAGGTGGGTTCTGCAGTCATGAAATACAGGCTGGTACACCCATGGCGATGCTACTTTACGCGTGCCTGTACCCATCGTCAACACAGCGCAGGCCTCCAAGGGTGGTACAGGACTGCGTCATGTTCAGTTGTACTGTTGTGTACTGTTTGTGTTGTGCTATGTGTAGTGTGTTCATTTGCATTGCATTATTCTGTGCTGTACTGCATTTCCCTGTACTGAGCTGCATTGTGCTCCATTGTATTCTTTGTCTTACCTGTCTAGCATTGTGCTGCATAACACAGCATGGCGCCCGAATATCTGTTTTGTGATGTAGCAGAAAAGGATTTTGATGTGATATATTGTCTAGNGGGTGGTCAGCAGCAAGCAGCAATGACAAGTGTAACAACGCAGTGTAGAGCAGTGGGGTGCAAGTGTAGTGTGATGTAGGGTAGCGTCGCGTCGGGTTGGGTCGGGGTCGGGTTGATTCAGACTATATTTCAGTGTTGATTCAGATGGAATGTCCCGTGTGTTAGTTTACGACCAGTAAACAACAACCCTGAACACATCAATAAAGGGATATATGCAATGGGGGTACTTCTGGGAACGGCCCAGAAGTACTCCCCCTAAGGTTGATTTAGACTGTATTTCAATCTTGATTCAGATACAATGTCAATATATAAGTTTATGACCAGTAAATAAAAACCCTGAACACACTGAAGAGATATGCAAGGGGGGTACTTCTGGGACCAGCCCAGAAGTACTCCCCTAAAGTTGATTAAGACTTGGTTTTCTATGTTGATTCAAAAGAAATGTCCTTGTGCGAGTTTATGACCAGCAAATAAACAACCCTGAACACATTGATAAAGGAGATATGCAAGGGGGGTACTTCTGGGACCGGCCCAGAAGTACTCCCCCTAAAGTTGATTCAGACTCGTTTTCAATGTTGATTCAGATAGAATGTTACTAATTTCATTATAAGGTCAAGCTGGTTCTGTAGTTATTATTGTATATGTTTTGGTTCTGTAGATATTATGTGATATTATGTTGTTTTCATCTGAAGCGTCTGGTTGGTGGCTTTTTCATAGATCTACAAACTGCACGCATTGAACAACATGGATAGTACAGTCTCAGTTGTCTCAGTCAATTGTCAGGGGCTGAATGATAAACAGAAAAAGAAGAGATGTATTCCATTACTTAAAATGCAAAAAATATTCCATTTATTTTCTGCAGGATACACACTTCGAAGAAAAAATCTGAATGGGGGTACCTAGGATATTTCTCTAGTCATGCTTCTAATGCAAGAGGTGTGGCAATACTTTTCAATAACAACTTTGAAACTAAAATTAAAAATGTTCACAAGGGCGATGATGAGAATAGCCTCATGGTCTTAGCAGAAATTAAACAACACGATTTTTTGTTTGTAAATGTATATGGACCAAACAGAGATGACCCAGAATTTTATAATACCTTAAATCAACAAAAATTAGTAATTAGGTATAAGTAATGTCGTAATTGGAGGAGATTTTAACTTAGTTTTGGACCCTGCTAGAGATTACTGTAATTATAAAAAGGGTTAATAATCCCAAAGCGAGAGAAGCAGTAGACAACATGATAAACGATTTAGAATTAAATGATATTTGGAGGGACTTGAATCAGGATTGTCACAGATATACCTGGAGGAGGAATAATCCTTTTCCCAGCAAGCACGGCTGGATTTCTTCCTCATATCAGATCACGTTGTTTCCTTTGTCGATGATGTAGACACTTGAATGTGGATATAGAACAGACCATTCCATGATTATGGTTTGGTAAAAAAAAAAAAATTAAGAGTAATACTTTTTGGAAATTTAACTCGTCATTAGTAAAGGACAAGGACTATGGCCGAAATTAACAAAGAAATTGAGAATGTCAAACAAGATATGCTGTAAGCCCATATGCAAGAGATGCAGTACACACGATTCCTCTGACCGAGTTACAGTTTACAATTTCTGACGATTTATTTCTAGATTTTTTTTACTGATGATGAAGCTTATGTCCAAAACTATTTTCATACGCAACTATGAAGAAGAAAACCACGAATGAAGAGGAACGTAAAATACAGCAAGACATACAACGGCTCGAAAGAAAAGAGACAAAAGACGAAGAAGAGATCAAAGCTATAGAGTTAAAGAAGGAAAGGCTAAAGTTTATTCGAGAGAAAAGAATAGAAGGGGCACTTTCAAGATCGAGGGCTAGGTGGATAGCTGAAGGGGAAAAAATGACGAACTATTTCTGTAACCTAGAAAAAAGACATTTTTATTTATAAGTAAGAGATGACTAAATTAATTGATAACCATGGCAATATTCTAAATGACCAAACAGAGATTCTTCACGAGGTTCAAGGATTTTATGAATCATTGTACAAAAAATGTGAAGTTGACGACTGTGATTTGGATAAACTCATTGTAAATATTCCACATTTAGACCGTGACGAAGCAAAATAATTTAGATGGTGAAATCACACTGGAGGAGATATGTATAACATTAAAGAACATAAAAAACACAAAAAAGTCCTGGCACTGATGGTTTCACAACAGATTTTTCAAGTGTTTTGGAGCAGAATAGGAAATTTTGTTGTCAGAGCCTCAAATGCCGGATTTAGAAGGAGGGGAGCTTTCTTGTGTTCAGAGACAGGGACTAATTGTATGTATAAACAAAACACTTTGTGAAGAACTGGAGACCAATCTCGTTGTTAAATGTTGTATATAAAATAGGCTCATCGTGTATAGCCAACCGTTTAAAAAATGTGTTAGCTGGTCTCATCAAAGAGGATCAAACAGGTTTTGTTAAGAATAGATACATGGGGGAAAACATTACGCTCATTTACGACACAATTGCCTATTTAGAAGACCACAACTTACCAGGGCTTTTATTAAACATTGACTTCGAGAAAAGCATTCGATTCAGTGAGCTGGGATTTTATGTTTAAAGTATTGAAGCATTTGGATTTCAACTAGGCTTTTGCACGGATTGAAACATTCTATAAAAATATCAACTCATGTGTCCTTGTTAATGGTCAAGTTTCCAGTTGGTGTGAGATAGACCGCGGATGCAGACAAGGTGATCCACTATCGCCATATTTATTCCTATTATGTGTTGAAATTCGAGCATTAATGATTCGGGAAAAATGTAAACATACGTGGAATAGTTATAGATACAGTTGAACATAAGCTTTCTCAGTATGCAGATGACACGGAATTTCTTTTAGCAGGCGACAAAAAAATCAATTGAAATATGTATAAAATACTGGAAATGTTTGGTCATATATCGGAGTTATATATGAATCCTGGAAAAAACTAGTGCTGTTTGGTTGGGGAGCTGTAAAAAATTCTGCTGTTCGTTACATGGACCATTTAGGTATGGAGTGGAACCCACAAAAATTCAAAATTCTTGGAATCTGTTTACCAACGATTTGCAAAACTGCGCAGATATTAATTATTCTGAAAAAATTAGCAGACGTGATGATAATGATAATGATAATGAACACTTATATAACGGCCTATTCTTAGCTAGACGTCAAGCTCTAAGCGCTTTTACAATCAACACTCGTTTACACAATGGGCTGCCTACCTGGGGAGTGCCGACTGAAGAGCTGCAGCTGGCGCTTCATTCAGTCGTTTCCTGTGTCATCCAGTCAGTATCGTTCAATATCGATCACTCATTTTTTCCTTACTTCCCTCATCTCTTTCCATTTCTCACTCAGGGTGCATGCTATGGACACGTAACGTGTCCTCCATACCAACGGCCAAACTGGCCTACTCTTCCGAATGTGGTGATGGGATTTTACGTGTGTGCAAGATGTTATGCGTGCGTTCACACACGGAACCTCGGTTTATAGTCTCATTCGAAGGACTGTATGGGAATGGAGTCAGAACCAATGTCAACTCCGAGGGGAAAAATCCCCCTGTACCGAAAACGCCCCGGCGGAGGTTCGAAACCGCAACCCCAGGATCACCAAGATGGCGAGTCAGGCGCTTACCAACATGAGCTATTCCGGCTCCCGGAACGTGAAACATTTGTTCAAGATTTGGGTAAGAAGACAACTAAACTCTTTGGGCAGAGTGGCAGTTTTAAAATCGCTTATTTTTTATATCAAAAACTCATCCATCTGTGGATATTACTACCTAACTCACCTGACACTTTTTTCAGACTTTAGAAAGTTACTGTTACAAATTTCGTGTGGAATAAAAAGCCAGAACATAATGAAGAGAAAAAACTGCTCAGAACAGTATCCCAAAACGGTGGTCTTGGACTACCAGAATTAAAAACGTTGTTGCTTCCTCTAAAATTTCCGTGGCTGCAAAAAGTTCAGACTACACACCACAAATGGAAAAACTATTAGAACATCAAACTTTCCACTTTAAAGCGATGTTGAACAAATAGGGACACAGAAATACTTTCTTCCTTCTGGTAAGTCAAATGTGTTTGGGAAAGAGGCTTAACCCGATCAACCACGCAGTGTTACATGTGCCGACCCAGTATTTGGCGTACAAACAATTTTTCTACAAAGTTAACTGTGAGACTTATGAACCTCCCTTGCGGAACCAGTCTTGTATGCAAACAGAAATACACGTTGCGGAAAAAAGTCTATTTTGGGAAGAGCATGGATCAACAAGGGCATTATTGTATTGCTCATTTTTTGCTTGCCCATGGCCAGTTTATTTTATTGAACAATTTAAACAAATTATGATGTAAAAATTAATTTTGTCACTTTTCTGGTTTGTAAAGCCGCTATAATTGAATATATACAAAGAAAAAAAATCAAACGTTGAAAAAACTAATAGATGTTAAATATGCAATGTATGTTACAAAAAGTTAAAGTCAGTTCGTAAAAGGGTCAAGATTATATTATGACATTTTATAGATAATCATACACACCCGAAAATCTGTTCGAACTGGGATATTAAACCGACGTTAAACAATGACTGGGAGAAAAACTGTTTTCTTTGTCAGAGTAAAATTTCCTGATATAAAACTGAAATGGTTACAGTTACGAATAACAGCTGACCAGAGGTCTTGGTACTAATGTTGTGCTGAAAAAAAAAGAGAGTATACTGAACGGCGATGTTGGTATTTTCTGGTACCTATGTTAAGGACCCGTATCACACTATGTTTTGTTATTGTACAGTCATACACGTTTTTGGGAAAAGCTCGTGGTGTGATGAATGATGAAAAAGGTTATGTGTGCATTTAATTTGCAGATTAACTGAGAACCATTAGCCGTAGTTGGATTTGATAAAGATGTACATGACAAATGAAGGGGACAGAATATCATTTGGAACATTCAATAGAGACCTTAATCAAATTTGCCAAAAGTATCTGGGTGATGTGTACATGAATAGAAATAAATCATTATTCAACACTGGAGTAAGAGAGTTATTACACCTGTTGGCAGAGTAGCCGTTTTAAAATCATTGATCCTCTCAAAATTGCTATATCTTTGGATCTTGCTACCTAACCACCAAACAGCTTTATGGATAAGCTTCAAAAGCAATGCTTTCAATTTGTATGGAATAACAAACAAGATAGGATAGCCCGAAAAAACAACAGTAAAAAATGTAAGAAACGGAAAGATTAGGAATACCTTCACTTAAGCACATGACAATGGCATTAAAACTTAGGACCAGTTAACCAAAAAGAGAGACTAATGCCTTTTGGAAAGACACTTTCCAAGCGTATGAAATTTTTGGTAATAAAGTAAGTATTGAGGATCCCAGCGAATTCTTGGCTGAAAAACATTTTTTACAATAAAAACATTAAACTAGACGGGAAAACTATATGTTTCAAGGAATGGGTAGACAAAGGTGTATATCGTATTGCAGATTTGATAGACCAAACAGGGTCATTCATGAGTTACGAAGAATTCAGGCACAAGCATGCTGTTCAAACAAACTTCATGCTATATCTAGGTTGTGTGCAATCTGTCAGAAAATATATTCGAACGAAGAATAATATCAGATTGACTAGCAATATACCTAAGAACACTAAAAAAAAAGCTCTCAGTATCATATGGAGTGTAAATAAAGGAGCTCTCGACTTTATTATGATATCTTAAATGAAGATAAACGCACAACCAAGGTGCTGTGCGAAATGGAACAATGAAATAGGTAAAGAATTGAACTGGAAAAAATATATTTCTTCACACACACAAAATAAAAAAAGAAATTAAACTGAAATGGTTTCAAATGAGATTAATTCACAGGATCCTGGCTACGAATATTGTCCTTGAAAAAATGAATATCGCTGAAAATAACAAATGCACGTTTTGTAAGTGTGAAAAGGAAACCATAGATCATTTATTCTTCACATGCGACGTGACAACACGCTTTTGGAGTGATCTTTATAATTCTTAAAAGACAATTGCTCTTGTATACCTGATATTATATTATCAAAGGAACTTGTCCTGTTTGGCACTGACTCTCGGTTAAAAAAACTGACATCATATTCGATTACATTATCTTGTCTGCAAAGTTCTTTGTATACAAATCCAGAGCTGAAAAGGTGTTTCCTCTGTTTCCTGTTTTCAGGAAATATTTACAAATCAAATATCAAGTAGAAAAATGCATTGCGAAAACGAATATGAACTATGTTGATTTTGATGAAAAAAAAAATGGCATAGTTATAAGCTTTTGATTGAAAACTGAGGTATGTGTGTGTGCGTGCTCGCATGATCACATTATGTATGTGTGTAGTCTTGCCTAGGATTTTCTCATGTTGGGTAAACTTGAAGACCGATCATTACAATAATTTCGAGCAAGACGTGGCAGCTAAAATTCAACCGTCGTTTCTTTGGATAAGTAATTTATTTGCACTGTTGATGTTGATTCCTCTGCTTCTGTATAGAAAAATTTAGGAATCTTGGGTTCTCTCTCTCTCTCTCTCTCTCTCTCTCTCTCTCTCTCTCTCTGATTATGAATTCTGAAAAAGGACAGCACTTCAAAATAGTGAGAAGGTGAATGTGTGACACTGACAGTGTAGACACAATATTGTGCTTGGTTTGTACTATTATGTTAGATGGGATTTGTTGTTCATGTAAAAGTAATGCTGCTTTGTAAATTGTTCATGTAAGATAAGAACTACTGACCTATTTGCTGTTTGTAGTACTGCTTTCTGTACACATTTGCCGTTTGTACATTTCTTTACAAGTAAATAAAAGTGTTTGCCTTGGGGGAAAAAATGTACATATAGACCATGTATTTTATTTATTGTATTATTTACAGAACACTATTTATATCAGTGTAGAACAGAACAGAAATCACCCAGACAGCAAATATTTCTTAATAAGCTAAAATACAGATATAAAACTGAAGAATACATTGCTAAAAAAAAAATTGTATATAACGATTTCCTTCCAAATGGCATCCATATACGCCGATGTTAGCAGTCCGAGAACGAATTACGAATGATTATGACATTGTACATTATACTAGTACAAGTATGATTATAGTACCCTAAAACTGTTACACCGCCTAAAACAGCCCCTTTGGACATATTACAGAGCCACACACACACACACACACACACACACACAAAAATTTCATAATGCACCTGGCTTGCCTCATGTACACACACACACACACACACACACACACACACACACACACACACACATATATATATATATATATATATATATATGTATATATGGCCGAATCAGTGGTCTTCAGTGTTGCCAACCAGGCCATTCTAACAGTTACAGAAGAGCCAGTCAAGAGCCTTGGAAGATGGTATGATGATACGCTGAAAGACACACAAAGAGCCAAAGAAAACCAAACAGATGTCGGAATAGGCTTGGAGACCATTGTCCAGTGTGGGCTCCCTGGCAAATACAAGGTCTGGTGTCTGCAGTTCATGCTGATACCAAAGCTCCTATGGCCTCTGATGATATACGACATCTGCACCAGCATAGTTGAGGGCAATGGAATCCAAAATCAACAAGTTCACAAGGAAATGGCTTGGTGTCCCACCCTGTCTGACTCACAACGCGCTGTACTGTCGCCAAGCAAAGCTGAAACTACCACTGAAATCCATCCTGGAGGAATACAAAGCAAGGAAGATCAGACTTCAAAGCATGCTGGAGGACTCAGGAGACAAGGTGGTAGAAGCAATCAAGCCCCAGCTGAAGACAGGCAGAAAATGGAAAGTTCAAGAGGCGCGATGGTTCTGCAAAAGAAAGTCTCAAGATCAGAGAAATAACAGGACACACACAGACCAACAGACAAGGACTGGGAGTGACCAAAACTGAATGGTGGTCAAAGGCCAAAGGAAAAGCCAAAAGAGACATGATGATTCAGGAGATGAGAAAAGAAGAAGACCAAAAAAGACTCCAAAAAGCAGTCCAGCAGAGCCAGCAAGGGCAATGGACAACGTGGGAGAATGCACTCCAAAGAAGTCTCACTTGGAATGACATTTGGCACATGGCCCCTCTCAGGATCAGCTTCATTCTCAGATCTGCATATGACCTTCTGCCCTCAAATGCAAACCTGGTGAAGTGGGGAAAAAACAGACGATCCTTCATGCCCCTCTGCCATGAAAAAACAAACAGTGGAGCATGTCCTAAGCTCATGTAAAGTAGCCCTGGCTCAAGGAAGGTACACATGGAGGCAAACAAAGTGCTCAAAGAGATTGTACAAGTAGTCTGGGCTAGTACCAACACCACAAAAGGGAAAATCAGGACTCCAAAAGCACCCGCAACATTCTTCACGGCAGGAGGCAGCGAATCATGGCCAAGAACACACAGTGCCACTCGGAACATGCAGGCAGAGTCTGCTGGACGGGGCAGATGACTGGGAGTGCACTGCAGACCTCCCAGAATGGAAGAGTCACCCAGAGATCATCAGCAAGAGTGGCATGAGACCAGATATAGTAGTCCACTCTCAGTCAACCAAGCAGCTGATCATGATCGAGCTCACGGTGCCATATGAGAACAGAATGGGAGCAGCTCAAATCTACAAGACTGAAAAGTATGCTGATCTGGCAAACAGCCTGAGGAGAGAAGGCTATCAGGTCAAAGTCCTCACTGCGGAAATTGGAGCTAGGGGGGTTGTAGGAACGTCTGCATACAGCTCATGAAACAGCTCTCAGTTGCAGGGAGGAAAAAACCCAGAGCCCTGATAGCTATGGCAGAAGCAGCAGAGAGGTGTTCAAGCTGGATCTGGTCAAGGAGGAACAAAAGTGAACTTCCTACAAATATCAGGTGTCCCAGTGGCTCAGTGGTTAGTGCGCGAGTCATTAAGTGGAAAAATGAGCATATCCAGAGGAGCAGGGGTTCGAATCCCAGCCATGGCTCGTCCCAAGATGGGAAAAAAAAAGGGACAGCAGAGGGACATCCGGAAACATGAACCAGGTGTGGCCCAACCCCCCTAGAGTGTCAGGAGATAAGGGCTGAAACACTTGCTTGAAGGGGGCTTCTCTTCTGAGGACTCTCTGCTGCCACGCTCTCCACGAGTTTCTTTCTACTCTTATATATATATATATATATATATATATATATATATATATATACTAGTCACATAAAGTTAAGCACAGGCCTTTGCACACAGGGGGTTGATTCATCCCTTCAAAAAACATTGTTTTTTTTTTATGCGGCAACCAATGATGGAATCTCACACAGCAGTGTGTAATCCAGCCTGTGTCAACTGGTAGTGCGCACGGGGGTCTTGGTGACCTCGTTACCGCGCGGGATAAAAAAAGTGCAAAGTTGCGTTAACTGTGCCTGTTTTGCATCAAGCTTGCTGGCGACACAAGATGTGTAAAATGAAAAATTCTTTTTTCCCGTGCAAGAGCAGTCTCTCAAGTGAGTTTTATGCCCCTTCTTTGGGCTGTTTAAGCGCGGGGTTGGTTACTGTCAGCCCTTTTCTCACCATGCCACCACGAGAAAAACTTAGCACCTTTGACAAAACCAGGGCGATTGCGTGGATACAAGATGGCATTGCAAAGGCTGAAGTGGCGCGACGACTTGGTGTGCATCATTCAGTTATTGTTAGACTGAATCAGCGTTTTAGGGCGACCAACAGCGTTGAAGAGAGGCCACGGTCAGGTCGGCCTAGGCAGACTACTCCCAGAGAAGATCGTTTCATCGAGAGGCAGGCCCTATTGCAGCGGGATACCACTTCCACCAGCATCCAAAGGCAGCTTCGTATGGCAAATAACACCATCCTCAGCCGTCAAGCCATACGAAACCGTCTTCACCACTTCGGCCTCAGATCACATCGCCCAGCTGTTCGACCACGACTGCTAGCAGCCCATAGGCTGGCTCGCCGAGCTTTCTGCCATCGTCATGTGAGATGGAACCAACAACAGTGGTCTCAGGTCCTCTTTTCAGATGAGTCGCGGTTTAGTCTTGAACACAATGACGGCCGAACTAGAGTTTGGAGGCGTGTTGGTGAACGTTACATTGATGCAGCTGTTCGCCAGACCAGGGCCTTTGGGGGAGGATCTGTTATGGTATGGGGTGCCTTCAGCCTCCACCACAAGACACCACTCTACCATATTGATGGAAACCTCACAGGCATCCGCTATCGGGATGAAATCCTGGCGCCTTTCGTTGTTCCGACCATGCAACGGATAGGACCCATGGCAGTCTTCCAAGACGACAATGCTCGGCCACATAGGGCCCGGGTGGCCGAAAACTTCATTGTGCAGGCCGGCATCAACAGGATGATCTTCCCGGCGTATAGTCCCGACCTCAATCCCATCGAGCATATGTGGGATGAGTTGGGGAGACGTGTGAAGGAGAACCATCCACCTCCCAGAGACCGCCAGGATCTCTTCCAAATGCTGCAACTGGAATGGCAGAGAATCCCTCAGAGGGTCATCAGAACACTGGTCAACTCGATGAGGAGTCGCTGCGTGGAATGTCTCGCCAATGGCGGTGGCCACACCCACTATTGAAATGATTTTGTGAACTGAACAGATTTTGCGAACTTTGATTTCGACCCATCCTCTGTTTAATTGTCTGTAAATCAACAACCGTTCATTCGATCCCAATGAAATTCAATGTACGTTGGAACAGATAATGAATTAAATCTGTTCCCAATTTCAAAATCGTGGCTTTTATATTTTGGAAATTATGCGGGTACATGTAAACTGTGCTTAACTTTATGTGACTAGTATATATATAATAAAAAACAATAAATTCCAAGGATAAGTACCGAGCACCATTCCAGCAACTTACAGAGCAGCTAGGTGTTGCAATGACTGCAAGAGATATTGAATTATAACAAAGCTTGCTCTTATGTCTCAGATTGTAGAAATAGGGGGGTGATAAGCCTTCATATCTGCAGTGGTAGATGATTCTGCCTAACTGACAGTATGTGCTTGAGTGGGTGAATGGGGAATAATAAATGCTTCTCAAAATGAACCTTCAGCAAGCTTATAGTCTCCGAAGTGGGAGACCATCTCCAATGGGGAGGAAACTCACTAACATATAACTCCTGGTCAGATACCGGTATTTCGAAACCTGATTGTTTCTCCTCAGTGACCGCGGAAAGTGGTAATTTGACTCCTCTGCCTTTTCGGTTTAAGAAGAATGCTATACCAGAAAAAGGCTGGTGTGCAATACCGTAGTATGTTTATTGAGTTTTCAAAAACTAACCAAAGGTGCCACCTAAGAAGCAAAAGAAAATCATGAAAGAGCAAAACAAACTACATTTTCTTGTGAAACGTAGAAAATATAAAAAGATAACCTCTTAAGACACAAGTGCTCAGGGCCAGTTCTTGGAATGAATCCACAAGGGACTGAATTATAATAAAGCAATAAATTCCAAGGATAAGTACCGAGCACCATTCCAGCAACTTACAGAGCAGCTAGGTGTTGCAATGACTGCAAGAAATATTGAATTATAAAACAAAGCTTGCTCTTATGTCTCAGATTGTAGAAATAGGGGGGTGATAAGCCTTCATAAGTGGTAGACCATCTCCAATGGGGAGGAAGCTCACTAACATATAACTCCTGGTCAGATACCGGTACTTCGAAACCTGATTGTTTTTCCTCAGTGACTGCGGAGGAGACCAGATCCCACTTCAGAGACTATAAGCTTGCTGAAGGTTCATTTTGAGAAGCATTTATTATTCCCCATTCACCCACTCAAGCACATACTGTCAGTTAGGCAGAATCATCTACCACTGCAGATATGAAGGCTTATCACCCCCCTATTTCTACAATCTGAGACATAAGAGCAAGCTTTGTTTATAATTCAATATATATATATATATATATATATATATATATATATATATTATATATATATAATGTTTTTTTCACTGCAGAAATGTCGGTTTGGAAGCAGTATGATATGGTTCTCACGTTTCTAGAGATAAAATGAACAGTACTCCTAGAGTCACATTTACATGCCCAGATTGCACCATTTTACTTCTTTAATTCAAAAATGTTCCGGGGGGGGGGGGGGGGGGGGGGGGGCATGTCCCCTAGTAAGCTTGGCACTTCGCGCCTTCGATGGATCAGCCACCCCCAGTAATCCAGCCCTGAAGGAAGAGCAAGAAACATTACCAACCAAACAAATACTGAAATAATCTCAAGGCCAACACAGCGAAGACTCCTCGTATAGCGCAATGGCAGACACAAATGATCAAACACACGCCAATTAAGATAAGACCTTGAATCTCTCAGGACATCCAGTTTTTATTGTAAACGTATGTGAGCTGGTAAGTGTGCCTCTATGAAGCCGTGCAAGCGTGTGAAGTGGAGTATCCATAGATGTGTGTATTTATGCGTTCGTGTGTGTGTGTGTGTGTGTGTGTGTGTGTGTGTGTGTGTGCAGTGGTTACAGAGAGGCGGAACAGTTTGATTGTGATTGGAAAAGAGATTTGTTGGCAGAGCAAGGGGAAGGTACAAGTGATGCTGGGGAAGCCGTTGGTTCAGGACCCGGATGTCCAGACGAAATCTTACCGAAATACAATCACAATACTCGACATTCCCCCCACCCCTTTCAAGATGGACACATCATGTCAAATAGTCAATCATGTAAAGTTCATTGAAGAACCAAAGGGAAGGGATTGTTCTTGCGTCTTTATGTGCACTTTCAACGGAACACAAACGCATTCGAAATTTAAACATCAACAAACTGAAACCGATAAACTTTGGAATCAATACAAAAGTGTCTATCATATATCCCTAGTCCTGGAAGTGGGCTGGAGTTTTCTAGGTCTCCCACTACGGGTGGTCCGGACAGATCCGCTGCGGGCCATCCAAGCAGGTTCACTGCGTGTTGTCGGGACTGGTCCACCGGAAACTGGAACTGGCTGAACTACAGCGTTCTTCAGTGTCCGCCCCTGGTTAGTGCTGTGGGTTGGTATTCAAGGCTGGACTACGTGATGGTTGGTTGCATTCCCAGTAGGTCGTTGAGGTGAAGACATCGGCCTGTCTTCTTCAGGTCTGGATGGTCTGTCTTCTTGAGAACTGGACTTGTCAGGTGTCACCAGATTTGGCCCAACTTTGCTGACATGATTCTGCGGCTTGTTTTCCTGGCAGAATAGTCTATTGCCTGTGGGTGTCAAGCAAGTGTGCCAAGGGACAGGAGGTAGGGAGGGCTAGAGGAATTTGAGTATGGGTTTAAAGACTGTACCCGCCTCTCTGTCATGACTGTTGGCTTCAGGTGTCGCCGCTTTCTTCTTAGGAGACCTTTTGAAGTCTGGATCAAGTAGGACCTTGGAGAACATTCTTCTTTTACTACTGTAGGGTCTCTCCATTATTTTTCGTGGTCCAGTTTCTGCAACACCCATTCTCCTTGTTTCAGTGGACGAAGACAGGTAGCTCCATGACGTTTACTGACATTCCGCTGAATTCGTTCTGTGTTTTTTGTTGTCTTTCTTCTCAACAGAATTCCTGTTGCTTGCATTTGGTTTCAAGTCTTCCTGAAGGGTTTGAAGTGTCGTTCTCAGGCTTCTGCCGAAAAGCAGTTCTGCAGGACTGTTCTCTGTTGGTGAGGCAGGAGTTAATCTGTAGACGAGCAGAGCTTTGAAAATGTCTCCTTGTGCCAAAATCTTCTTTGCTGTTTGAACCCTTCGTTCAGCCTCGCCATTGGCTTCGCATTAATGAGGACTTGTGACGTGGCCTAATCCCAAGTGCAGAGAAAACTGGTGAAATCAGAGGATGGAAATTGAGATCCATTGTCGACGATGGCGGTTTGTGGAATCCCATGATGGGCAAACATATTTTTTCATCTTGCAGATGACTGTCTTTGAGCATGTCCTAAATAGCGTGAATAATAGTCAGTGACTATCAGGCAGTGTTGCCCTCGAATCTCGCATAGATCTACGGCGATCTTCTCAAATGGAATATTTGGCAGTTCAGAAGAAATCAGGCGTTCTCTTCTCTGTTTTGGTCTACTTTAGATCTACGGCGATCTTCTCAAATGGAATATTTGGCAGTTCAGAAGAAATCAGGCGTTTTTCTTCTCTGTTTTTGGTCTACTTTTCTGGCAGTGCTCAGTTGTCCACTGCGTCTTTGATCTTTTCATTGATCCAAGGCTACCATACACTTGAATTGACACGCTCCCTGCATTTACTAATTCCAAGACGTCCTTCATGAATCTTGCTCAGCATCTCTTCTCTCAGTGTCAGTGGAATAATGATTCTATTTCCCTTGACAAGCAATCCTTGATACTCGCTGAGTTCATTGCGATGGGGATAGAAATCACACAGGTCTTCTTCAACGTCACTGACGTCTTTTGGCCATCCTTCGTGTGTGTATTTCAGCGCCATCCGTATGATCGGGTCTCAGCGGCTTTCTTCGGCGATTTCTTGAAGTTTCTTGTCTGAAGCTGGCCAAGACTGTCTGACTGAGTCAAGCTGTGCTTCTATGTCACGTGTCAGCTTCTTGTTCGTTGCTTCTTTTTCTTCTTGAGACTTCTTGAGAGAGCGTGTGCTACTACAAGCTTTTTGCCGGGATTGTATGCTGCTTGCATGTTGAACATCTTAAGTCTCATCAGCATGCTTAGAGGTGTGTGTCCTGAAGATTTCTTGTGTTCATAAGAGGGATCAAGGGTTTGTGGTCGGTATGAATTTGAACTTTTCAAAGTCCGACGACAAGTGATCAAAAAACGCGCCCACACCACCGCCTCGCATTCTTTTTCTACTTGCGCAAACTTGCGTTCTGTTGGCGTCAGAGTGCAAGATCAGTACGCAACAGGTTTCAGCGTGTCCCCATGCTCTTAAAGAAGGACTCCTCCAATCCCGAAAAAACTAGCATCAGCGCTGACAATGGTAGGCTTATGGACATCGAAGTATGCAAGAATGGGTGCAGTTGTCAACAGTTTCTTCACTGTAATAATGGCTTGCTTCTGTGGGGTGCCCCATGTCCACTCTGTGTCTTTCTCTAATAGTTCCATCACTGGCCTCAAGTTTGACGACAAGTTTGGGATGAATCGTCCCAGGTAGTTGATGATGCCCAACATCCTTCTCAACTCGTTGACATTTGTAGGTTCTGGCATGTTGACGATGGCTGCTATTTTCGCTGGATCTGGAGAGATGCCTTCTTTGCTGATGCGATGCCCGAGGAATTCTATTTCCTTCTTTCTCAGCTCGCATTTCTCTTAATTCAACTTGAGGTTTGCCTTGGACAACTTTTCCGATGTTTTCTTGAGGTGAACTTCATGTTCTGCTTCAGTGGCACTGTAGACAAGAATGTCATCGAAATAGTAGATCATGTGGTCAATTTCACTAAGCAGGGACTCCATAGTTCTCTGGAATATTTCCGAGAGAGGATATTCCAAACGGCGATCTCTTGTTGAAGTATCGCCCATAGGGGGTGATGAACATTGTCAATTTTGCTGTTTCCATTTCCAGAAACCGGAGATCGCGTCAAGTTTGCTGAAAACTGTGGACCCTTCCAGTTTGTGTAAGATATCATCCAATGTTGGCAAAATGTATCTCTCTCTCTTGACTGCAGAGTTGAGTTTCTTCAAATCCGTGCAGATTCTGATTTTTCATGATTTTTTTTCATCACCGGAACCATGAGTGAGTACCAGTCAGGCTCCGTGATATTTTCAATTATTCTCTTGTCTTCCATCCTTTGCAGTTCTTCCTTGACCTTGTCCAGAAGAGGGATGGGAATTCTTCTTGCAATATTTACACTGTATGGTGTGCGTTTGTCTCCCAAGACAAATTTGGCTGGTTGACATTGAACAGGGTTGCCGTCCACCTCTCCAAAAGTTAACATCATCAATCCTCTTCACTAAGTTCATCTGGGAACTTGCTGTACGGCTCAACAGAATGAAGCTGTCAATGACATAGATACGAAGATCAAAGTCTTGTCCTGTGCTGTTGAAGTTGGTTTTAGTCGCTCGGAGTTGAGGACGAGCCTGAAGCTTGTTGAAAGTGGCAGACGACATGACAGTCGCATCAGCTCCTGTGTCGATCTTGAATGAGATTTGTTCACCCTGGATTATCTGCGTCTCTCTCCATGGGTCAGCAGAATTTGTGACTGGGCCTAAGTAAAATGTTGATTCTTCTTCACTATTTCTCCCTCCTTGGCGTCTGGAAGTAAGATCTTTGTACTTTTCAACGGGGTCGAGTGACGATTTTGATCGACAGCACACTGAAAAGTGATTCAGTTTCATGCGCTTGTGGTACTTCTTCCCTCTGGCCGGACAGTCTGTGGTTGGGGACCATGAACTTGTCCACACCTACTGCACTTTGTCTTGTTTGTTCCCTGCATTAGCTTCTACGTAGCGTCTTCCATCCCTGTTTCTGTAGTTGCTGCTGGCTGTTTCTCTACCTCTTGCTGCTGCACCATCTCTGCCGCCGCTGAAGTTCTGCCCCGCTGGCCTTTGCCACGTTCATCATCATCATCATCATCCAGTTGAATGGCCTCAATCATCATGTTGATTTTTCTGCCATTGTAGAACTTTAGAGATGATTGCAGAGTAAGAAAAAAGAATTGTGGATAGAAAGTGAAAGACCTAGATAGTGATAGATAGTGAGAATAAAAACCTAACCCTGACTCCTAAATGCTGATTGGGTGTACCTGGCAGGCTACTACAAAAAACAAAAAAAAAAAAAAAAAAAAAAAAAAAAAAAAATGGGGGCGAGAGTGGGGAGGGGGCAACCTACCTAACTAAACTAAGTACGGGGTGGCCTCTGGACTTGAAGGTGTCCAGAGTGTCAGCTGCCACGGTGGTACTGGGCAGTTCGTTCCATTCCTGGATGGTGTTTGGAAGGACGTTGACCAGCACCTGAGCGCGCCACGTAATCGGCATGTTAACGATCCTTTCTTTGCTCTGAGATTTGAGTTTTAAGTTGTTCGTGTTG
>JADBJO010001715.1:130000-157500 GCA_016801955.1 Conus betulinus | reverse complement strand
CGGGCGGAAATCTAAACAAATCTTATATAAATGTTAGCGAACCTCCAAGAGAACGTGGACAAACGAGTCACAAGACAAAAACACGACGCGTTTCGACCTCTTAGGTCTTCTTCAGGCAAGACACAAACAAATAGGACAATGAAAATGAACGAATTTGTCACTTAGCTTGGATCTCTTCAGCGCAAGGTAGGCGTTGAATAAAATCGAGGTTGTTCAAGTTTGTCTGGTTTTCCTTTCTTCGTCGCATTTGTGAGAGGGGTAGCCATCTGTGCGAAGTTGCGTATGAATTTCCTGTAGTATCCAGCTAAGCCTAAAAAGGCTCTGACTTGTTTTTCAGTCCTTGGCCTCTCAGCCTTCGGAAGTTTCCACTTTGTCTGTCTCAAGTTTCGTGGTTCTGCTTTCAATTTTGTGGCCCAGGAATGACTTGCGCCCCATGTGACATTTGGAAGGATTTGCTGTCAGCCCTTCCTCTTCCAGCTTCTCTAGCACAAATCTGATGTCCTTCAGATGTCCCTCCCAATTGTCGCTGGCGATGAGCACATTATGTATGAAAATGTGTATATCTTCTCGTTTCAGTGGACCCAGGAATCTTCTCATCATACGTGAGAAAATGGCACTGGCATTTTTCAATCCAAATGGCACGCACTTCCACCTGTATTGACCCTCAGATGTGCTAAATGCTGTCTACACTCTGTCTTCCTCTCTTTCACTGAGATTTGCCAGAATCCTTTGCAGAGATTCAGTTTCGTGAAATGCTTAGCCTTGCTAAGCTTGGATGTCAGGCATCGGTTCTGCATCAAATTTTGTGACCAGGTTGAGCTTCCCATAATCAGTACAAAATCTCACGGTATAATTCTATTCTTCTTTTTAACAAGCACAATCGGTGCATTGTAGGGTGATCGTGTTTTCTCTATAACCACCATTGCCTCCATCTGAGCAACCTCCTCTCTCACTACTCTCACCTGAGAGCGCGGTAGTGGATACTGTGGTACTCTCACTGGTTCATCAGTAGTGAGCCTGAATTCACACTCTACCAACTTCGTCTTTCCTGGCAGGTCTGAGAATGCACTCTTATGCTCGCTCACAATTTTTGTAGTTCCCCTTTCATGGTATCTGTGAGATCTCCTGAATACTCTACATCAGTGTAGTCTTCTGTCTGTCTCAGAGGGATGAGAGGAATGCCGTTGACTTCGAGGTCTTCCCTCCTCTTCATGAACGATGACAGCCACTTGTTCCTCATTTCCTCTTTGTCGTAGTACTTCTTAGTTAGATTTAGGTGGTGTAGTTTGTCTTTGCCTTTGATCCTGATCAAGTAGTCTACCTGATTTACTTTCCTGATAGAATCAAACGGGCCTTTCCACGAAAGTTGTAGTCGTTTGTGCTTGACAGGCAGCAAGACAAACACCTTGTCTCCTCATTGAAGCTCCTGTAATATGCTCTTTTGTTGTATCGCACGAACGGATGTTGTGCGTGTGGGTCGTAGAACTATTATACAAAAGGAATTGAGGTCTGATGTATTAGCGGATGTAACTAGAAGATTTGGGGATGTTGGGGATCTACTAAAGTAATTGTGGGATGTTAATATATCGACACTGCAACTGACTAATGACTAAGATTCCTATGTACCGTTATCGAGAGAGAGAGAGAGAGAGAGAGAGAGAGAGAGAGAGAGAGAGAGAGAGAGAGAGAGAGAGAGAGAGAGAGAGCATTCAAGCATTCAGTCAGAGATTCGAGGCAGAAAGTGAGCAAGTGTAGGTTCATGTTCAGAAACATACCAAACCGAAGATAGGACGAGGCAGAATATAATATAACATCTTTTCAATAAACAGGCCCTTAGAATTTACACATGTATTTATTTTGACTACAAGTTATAACAGACATTCTCAGGAACTCTGACTTTCAACTAAGACCTTCTCTGTCTAGACTTATAAAAATAGATACACAAAAACACAGAACTCACATACCTTAACACCATGATCACTGTGGCCAGGCCCGAAGGCCGAGAGGCCCAGCAGCAACACCTTGACTCACTAGAGGATGCCAGGGAGGGGAGTTTTTTTTTTTGGAAGTTGATATCTTTAGTTTATATAGCTTTTGCCTGAGTGTGAATGAATAACTGTGTAGCGTGGCACGTCTTTGACACAGTCAGAGAACGCCAGGCACTGGACATTATCGAGGTCTGGTTTTCATTTCTGACCCACTGCTCAGGGTTGGGGGTGAAGGGGGGGGGCGTAGCAATGTGAGGGGTGGGGGGGGGGAGCAGGAGAGGGGATCTAGCATGTCAATGTATCCGGGTAGGTAATGAACGGATGTACCGCTCGGGGAAGGGGGGGGGGGGGGGGGAGGAGGGGCTTAGAATGTCTCTCAGGCGTCACGCTATAGATCAAGGCAATCAATGGCTCGGTCCATCCTGGGTAGGTAGAATGACCGGATGTAACTGCTCGGGAGGAGGGGGATGACACTAGAGAGGCTCAGAATGTCTCTCAGTGTGTGTGTGTGTGTGTGTGTGTGTGTGTGTGTGTGTGTGTAGCTCCTATGTATATCACTCTGTGATAATTGCTCCCACCTCCCTTAAAAAAAATGTCCTCACTTTTTGCAATAATTGGAGATGAGAAGGG
Source organism: Conus betulinus (assembly GCA_016801955.1). Taxonomy (NCBI): domain Eukaryota; kingdom Metazoa; phylum Mollusca; class Gastropoda; order Neogastropoda; family Conidae; genus Conus; species Conus betulinus. Next base: position 154,882 of record JADBJO010001715.1, on the reverse strand, counting down.
AAGGGCTGGACTATTTATAAAATACGGTTGTGACTTCATATTTCAGTACAGGAATGGCATACGATCGGGATGTTTGGGGTTAGGGAATGTTAGACGCGCCTTTAGTCATGCATAAAATTATTTGAAATCTGCATAGACACTGCATTGCACATAGCTGTAGCCAGCATCACCATTTGTCACACGCCAATGAGTCCATTTTCTCTGGGAGGATAAGCAGTAATATGTAACTGCGTTTCATTTGTCACTTCGAAGCAAGAGTCATGTCACATATGGGGAAAGTGTCACAGCACAGCACTTGAGTCACAGTGTGATCGACATTTTGTTGCAGATTAGGTACAGTTTCTAGAACAGTTCACACGCCATTTAGCGTAACTTATGTGCTGCGTTGAAAGGAATGGTTAAAATTTTGAGCATCCCTAGCTCATAGTCACTCTGTAAGCAGATATGTCGTAAGCAGATATGTCGATTGAACATTGTGGTGCGGAAGTCAGTCGTGGATGATGGAAGAACGTGCGGCGTTATGAAGTCACCACACGTCGTCCCTCACAGCGAAGTGACGGCGTGTCCATTGGTGAGGGTCAGATGGTGTTATGATGTCACCACACGTCGTCCTCACAGTCAATTGACGGCCTGTCCATCGGTGAGGGTCAGATGGCGAATGCTGCCACATCAGACATGATGGCCTGGAATCACGTTGTGGGGAGACTGCCCACATTGGGGAGGGTGATCACTTTGCAGAAAGTCTGGCGTAATGCTTGCCGTGCACAACACGGGAGGTATACAGATGATTTCCAACCTCCTTGGTCGGAAACGGTGATCACGTACCCACAGCTGGGCAATATGACGTAGACAACGGATATTGTGACAAAGTAGGTATGCTATTTAGCTGATGTATGTGCAATGCTTTATCTCGTAGGAATGGGGAGGGGGGGGGGGGGGGGGGGGGGGGGTTAGACCAAATGGAGAGATAGAGAACTATAAAGTGCAATCGCATGCCATCCGAGTTCAATGACATGTAGCCAGCGTACATTCATAATGGAATGAGCTACAAAATCGTAAAAATAATGTCAATGCAAACATGCAAGGCAGAGAGATATGAATTCCAACATGTAGCTCACTCAAAACTGCAAAATACAAGAGAAAGGCAAATAATACAACCTTCGTAAAAACAGAACACGTCATACCACATTCACAATAAGACAAAGAAAATTGAGTTAATTTATTAATTACAATTAAACCAGGTCTACTTCATGGCGATTCGTTAACAGTGATTAACGACAACTGCACCCTACGCATCGATTGAATCTTTTCGTTATCAGCAATGACAGGATTGTACTGAAAATAACCATTTTCTTCGTACCACGCGATCGATGGGCCGCAAGAGAAGACAGGGGAATTCCAGCTCACTGTCGGACTCTAACAGCCCCGATCCCAATACTAGTTTGGGTAAAGTGACACCCAAAAGTGCAAAGAAGAAACAAAAGACAGCAAGTTTAGGAACAGTGAAAGAAAACTTGTCGCGATTCGCTTTCGAGCCGAGAGACAGTAACAACATGCTGGCGGAGGAGATCGACAGTGTGTCAGTTGATCAAGTTTTCTCTCCCGAGAAAGTACTGCCCTCTTCGCCCGTCGATGGTGTGACCAACGAGGATCTCATGTTGAAGTTATGCGCAAATGGGAAAGAAATCTCCAAGCTTGCACAGACGATCGATGAACTTAGATCTGCGGTGTTTCAGTTGCAGACAGAAAATGACCGACTGAAGAGAGAAGTGAGAGACTTGAAAGAGCGTGAGGAGGGGCTAAACAGTACGTTGAAAGAAGTGAAATACACAGCTGAGCTGGCCGATAATCGATCGGAAGAACTTTCTGCCTACATTCGTAGGAACAACATCAGAATACTGGGCATCGACGAAGCAGTGGACGGCAGCAATTCAGAATCAACCGAAGTGCGAAAACAAAGTGCTTACCTTGATTCGAGACAAACTGAAGCTTAAGGTGGAACACACGGATATCGAGGCCTGTCACCGCCTTGGTCCTGCGAAGCAGACAACGGCCGGAAGATCAAACAGTACCAGCGGTAAGAAGTCTACACCCAGGGATCATCTGCGGTTCGTGTCCCGAAGAGTACGAGATGCCGTCCTCTACGCCCGCAGGAATCTACGCGGCTCTAGGGTTGTATTAGTGGAGGATCTGACTCCCAGAGCGTACACTCTTTTCAGTAAAGTGAAAAGTGACACCTCTGTTTGCAGCCAGGCGTGGACTAAAAATGGGAAGGTGATGGTCAAGACACTTGCAGGTAAAGTAATTAACATTACCTCGATCGCAGATCTTGACGGACATAGACGTGATATTGGCCCCCGAGCTCGTAAGGACTGATTTATTTTTGCACCACTTTACGTGTCGTCTGCTACACGAGTTGAATCACTCCGAAAGAGGGAGGAAGGGGGGGGGGTAAAAAAAGAGAGGAGGAAGAAGTGGGAATTGTTGTGGAAATGAACTGAAATATATACCTTTTTTTTTTTTTTTTTCTCTTTTTTCATACACTTAGCGAAAGTGTTATGATCACAAGATGTATTATGTGATAACTGCGATGGCCTCTGCTTGGAATTTATTCAAAAATGAGTTAGAGCTTCTTCCTGGACGTAATTTACTTATCCTCGTTGCCTTCATCGTGTTATTGTGCTGGAAAAAAAATTACTTGTGCGATCGTGGCTTAATCAGCAGGAGTGAAACTTCTTTTTTTTTTTTTTTTTTTTTTTTTTTTTTTTGTCGAGGTTGTAAGCGGCACTGGGCCGACAGGCGTGCACTTCAAATGCCCAGTCAGTGTGATTGCAACGGCGGTCACAGCCTATTACTGTTAAATACTTACGTTTGTTCTTATGGGAGTACTGGATACTTGACTACTCGTCATTGTTCTTGATGTGGTGACGAATTGGGTTGCAGAGGTCGACCCAGGAATTATATGGTAGTGGGATTTCTTGTGGTGGGTAGGTTGTGTGTTTTGTCTGTCCATGTTCGTCTTCGTGCGCAATGTTTGATGTGGGTTCTCCTCTCCCAAATATTTGTGCTGCGTGTGGCGTTTCTCACAGTGTTACTTTTTCTCTCATCTGTCATTCAAGCGTTGTTACTGCATTGTTCCGGCTCTTCTGTCAATCTGACATTATGGGGAAAAAAGGCTCATTCAGTCTAGGCTTCCATTCATGTGTAGTAGGCTATTGGCTGTAGAAACAAACTGCTGGCTTATGCTTTGGCAGGCGATGGTTTCAGGTGCATGTAATACTTATATGGATTATGAAACCAGACAGCAGAAAAGATCATTTACCCCATACTTACAGGTTTTGAGTATGTGCGTGTGTTATGATTGCAGTATGTTGAAAATGCAGGAGTGGTTACATCTTTCCACTAAGATTTTTAGAACATTATCATACAACTCTGACTTGGATTGGATGAACCAGATTATGTTGATCTATGAGATTGAATGTATATGTAATTTTTTAAAAAAATGGGAGGAAAAAAAAATGGATTCTTTACAAATCATGAGTTTCAATGCAAATGGACTAAATGACTTTCATAAGAGGAAAGATGTGTTTGATTACCTAAGAAAACAAAAGGCACATATTATATTTCTTACAAGAAACCCACATTAAGACAGAGTCTGAAAATTTCATAAGATCATTATGGGGATTTGACTGCATCCTGAATGGAAGTGACTCAAATAGAAATGGGGTGGGTGTTTTTTTTTACCAATAAATTTGAATATAAATTACATAATGTGGTTCGGGATACACAAGGTTGTTATATCATTCTTGATATTGATATTGAATTATTAGGCAAAAGAATGACATTGGTAAAAATATCTATGGACCAAGTGAAAATGACACCCCTCAGTTTTTTTGAAAACATTATGAGAAATTGATAAGGGTAGGAAATGAGCATGTCATTGTTGGGGGGGACTGGAATGTTGCACTGAATCCTGAGCAAGATACCTTTAGATACAGGCAGGTGGGCCGTCGAAGATCACGTCAGATGTTGCATGATATAATGGATACATATAATATGGTGGATGTATGGAGGGAGCTGCACCCAGATAAGAAACAGTATACATGGAGAAGGTTCAATTCTTCTCAGCGGGGTAGACTTGACTATTTTTTAATCTCAAACCACCTAATGCTTGATATAAAAAATGCTGGAATTAAAACAGGCTATCGTTCAGACCACTCTATAGTTACCCTGGATTTCAAAACAGAAATAGAAATAAAAAAGAAACACAGAGGCTATTGGAAATTCAATAATTCATTACTGAAAGATAAAGAGTACGTGGCTACTATAAAAAACACTCTGTTAGAAGTTAAAAAACAGTATAGTTTAATGGTATATAATAAAGACAATATTGAAAGTATCCCAAATGAGGACTTACAGTTAAGTATTAGCGATCAGTTATTTTTTGAAATGTTACTGCTAGAAATAAGAGGTAAATCGATATCCTATGCTGTGTATAAAAAGAAAAAAGAAAAAAAGCATAGAGGAGGCACTAACAAAGGAAATATCTGAAATGGAATCAGAGATGGCAGAGAATGGATGTGAAACTATTGTAAATGAGCTTGAAAGGAAGAAAAACATGTTGGAAACCCTCCGAAAAAAGAAAGTGGATGGTATATGATGTAAGGTCTAAAGCAAAATGGATACAAGAAGGTGAAAAAAAACTCAAAATACTTTTGTGGATTGGAAAAAAAGCACTTTGTTGATAAATGTATGTATAATTTAGAAGACGATAGAGGAGAAATAATTACAGAACACAGTGCAATTAAGAATGAGGTTAAATTATTTTTATGAAAATTTATATACAAATCCAAAGAAAATGAACTTCTTAATGTTGACCTAACAACAGTGATAGATGGGCCTAAGTTAACAGCAGAAGCAAGTTTGTCAATTGAGGGTGCCATTTCAGTTGGAGAGGCCCTCATAGCTCTTAAGAAAATGGACAATGACAAAAGCCCCGGCTCAGACGGTTTTAGCATAGAATTCTTTAAATTCTTTTGGTCTGACCTTGGCACCTTCTTGGTACGTTCTATCAATGATGGCTTCAGGAATGGTCAAATGTCAGTTACGCAGAGAAGAGGTATAATAACCTGTATCCCAAAAGAGGGTAAGCAAAAAAAAATATGTTAAAAATTGCGGCCAATTACTCTTCTCAACACTTCGTACAAAATTGCTTCAGCTTGCATTGCACAAAGGTTTAAGTCAGTCCTTCCAGATATCATTCATGAAAGTCAGAAGGGATTTTTGCCAGGACGGTATATTGGTGAAAATATACGTCTTATGTACGATATTCTTCATTACACAGAATCTCATGATATTCCAGGTTTGTTGCTCATCATAGACTTTGAAAAAGCCTTTGACAGTATAGCATGGTCTTTCTTACACAAAGCGTTAGATTTTTTTGGCTTTGGACCAGAAATGAAGAAAAATGGATACAAACATTCTATAATAGTACTTCAGCATGTGTGACAGTTAATGGGGATTATACAAGTTGGTTCAATGTTGAAAGAGGAGTTCGTCAGGGAGATCCGTGTTCACCATATTATACTTGATCTGTGCTGAAATAATGTCATTGTTAATTAGAACAAATGAAGTCATTAAGGGTATTAAGTTGACAGCAGCAGTGGATATCATTTTATCACAGTTTGCTGATGACACAACAATTTTTCTGGATGGAACCGAAAAATCATTTAACCAATGTATCCACATTTTGAACTATTTCACACAAATATCAGGTTTAAAAATAAATTTAGACAAAACTCAGGCGGTTTGGATAGGGAGCCGAAAGAACTCCAGACTGAAATACATGCCTCACATGCAACTTGAGTGGATCCCACCAGTGTTTAAAGTTCTTGGAATTATCTTCTCAGTGAATATCAATGACATAGTCCCTCTCAACTATAACAAAAAGCTGGAAGAGATTCAGCGTTTGCTATCATCATGGTCTAGGAGGCAACTGTCGCCTCTTGGTAAAATTACTGTAATAAAAACCTTAGCAATCTCTAAAATTGTACATCTCTTGACAAATCTACCTGACCCAACTGATCATTTTTAGTGAACTGAACAACTGTTTTTATAGATTTCTATGGGGTGGAAAAGGCAGCAAGCTCAGTAAGTCATATGTTTGTTCTGAGTATGAAAAAGGTGGTATTAGGATGCTGAATATTTATAATTTTTTATCTGCATTGAAAATTAGTTGGCTCAGAAGGATCTTCCTCAAGGAAACTTTGGTGCAGAAGGTCATGATGTGTACATGCTTGGATATGCAAAATCTGTCCTCCCTCGGAGGTGAATATGCTAACATATCATGAGCAGATGTACTAATCATTTTCTGGGTCGATGTTATAAAGCACTACAGAAAACTCCACTGCAAATGCAAGCCACAGAGTTCCCAGGAATTTCTGGCAGAACATATTCACTATAATCTCAATATCATTCGAGACAAAAAAACCATACACCAAAATGAGTGGATAGACAATGACATTCTAGTAATTGGTGATTTGGTTGACTGTAATGGAAAGTTCTTAAGCTTTGACAATTTCAAAAGTAAATTTCCCCAGATAACAACAAACTTTCTGCTTTATGCAGGTGTTATCAGAGCTATAATGCAGCAGTATCAAGAGAAAACAGGACTTCTGATTAATAAAAAAATGAAAAATGACTTATCGAACGTTTGGTCCCTCATAAAAAATGGGGAATTCAAAGATGATATATAAAACACTTACTCAGAATGATTCCTCTCCTCCATGTGTGGAGAAATGGCAACAGAATTACATGGATATACAGTTATCTTGGGAAAAAATTTTTTGAAAACCATTTAAATGTACCCCAGATAATCAACTAAGGTGGTTTCAACTGAGACTTTTGTATAGGTTACTTCCTACACAAAGATATTTATCTGCGCAGAATATCAGAGTCACCTTTATGTACCTTTTGTGGTATTGAAGAAGAAACAATTGTTCATCTCTTTTGGAGCTGTACATTGGTGAAGAACTTCTGGGCCAGTTTGAGATCTTGGTTGAGTGAACATTGTCCCCACTGTGAAAATTTAACCTTTTGTGAAGTTTTTGTTCTCCTTGGCTGGAATAATCAGTATAAAGTTGATGAAGCTGTAGACTTAATTATATTATTAGCCAAATTCCATATCTACAAGTGTAAAATGCAAAGAAACTTGCCAAATATTAATGCATTCAAAAGAACTCTGAAGCACAGGTATGATGTAATAAAATACTGTCATTCAGTGAGTGCATCTTTTGAAAAATTTAATAAAAAAATGGATGATTTATAAGCCTCTCATAGACAGTGTTACTTAGGAAAAGCTGAGTCAGCAAATCGAATAGGTATTTAAAACTGGGTCATTAATGATGTTAGTTGAAAAACTGAAATGAGTATTACTATTAGACTAAGAGGATACACCAAGATATTGACGTTGGTCTACAAGGCTTTTAACTGACAACTGGTGTTTTCGTGTTCAACCAAAAGTCAGATGCCTGAATTGGTGAATACGTGTCTGTGAATGTGTGTGTGTGTGTTTAAAGACTGCTGAACTGCATGACTTTTAGAACTCAAGTGAACACCATACTTCCACATGGAAATCAAGTTATATATATTGCCTAAATGAATATAATAAATGTTATAGCCTGTATGAGGAAAGAAGAGGGACGGTGTAGAGTTGAAGGATGAGAATAATTGAAAAGTATATATATGGATGAATGGCTGGTCAGAAAATTGAAAAAAAAGCCACCGATTACTGATTTTTTGATTGACTGGAGAGAAGATTGGGGGGGGGGGGGGGGGATACCGTGTGTGGAGGGAAGGAAAAGGGGGGGGGGGGGGGGGGGAGTACACTTTTTTTTTTGTTTGTTTAGTTTTGTTTTGTTTTTTTCTCTTTTTTTCTGTATCATACTGCCATGTGATATTTTTCTGTCTGTATAGAGTTTTTTTTTTTTTTTCTTTTCTTCACGCGCTCATTCAAACCGAGTAATGCTCAAAGAAACACTGCCAGATTGTAACGATTACATTTATTATTCATAACTACACATTTACATATATGTACTAGGCATGCTCATGTCAAATTGTTAAATCCATGGCAAAGGATGAGCGCGTGGGGAGAGGAAAGAATGAAGGAACTGTGGAGTGGAAGGATGAGAGAGGAGGAATAAAACACATTATAAAAAAAAAAAAAAAAAAAAAAAAAAAAAAAAACACACACACACGAAAAAAAAAAGTGCAATTTTACATTTGAATCGAGTTTAGAATTACTGAAGGCTAAAAACAAAAGAAAATGGGTTCAGGTCCAGGGGCTGGTATGGCTGGAAAAATTTTTGTCAGACTTGAGAAGAGTTTCTTGGAGGGCAATTAGCATCGGCCTGGCCTCACGGCACAACAGCTGCAATTCTTCATAATTGGAAGACAGTCCCCTGATATTCCAATGTATGATTGAATCCATTGTGGATGAGTCCATCATAAATGAAATATGGTGAAAGAAAAAAATCTCGTAATTCTTCCTTTTATTCTATATCAACATCATCTGGATCCGAGAGAACTGCAAATCTGTTGAAATTTCTCTCCGCTTTTTTCTCTCGATCTGATATAAATTTGTGTTCGGCGTTTTCTTTTTAGGTGGCGACTTGGTCTTTCCTCCAGAACCGCCAGCTCCCTTGTTGACAGCTGTAGGGTGCCCTTTGGAGGATTTTGAGGGGGTGGTCTTGTCTTGTACTTCAACGACTTCCACTCTCTGCCGCTCTGAAGTGCCTGTAGGTCTTTTGCCCCCTGGTGGTCTGGGGGCGGGAGTAGGCTTTGAAGACTGACTCGTATCTGAAGGCGACGACTGCTGGGGTTCATCGCATGCAGTGGTTCTGCCTGAGGCTACAGACTTGGTTTCTGGCTCTCTCTCGGCAAACGAGGACTCCACCGTCTGCACTCCGATGCTGACTGTTGTTGGCTTCTTTACTGCAGCTGCAAACGAGAGCCCAGCAGTTGGTTGACTTTTCATAGCAATCTTTTTCGCCTCAAAAAACGGGATTCGCTGTTCAGTCTTTATTCTCTGAATTTCCTTTTCCTTTAACCAGTTTGGACAGGTCTTCGATGATGATGGGTGCTTGCCTCCACAGTTGGCACAGAGTGGTGGACTGTCACACACACCCTGGTGGACTGGCTGGCAGCAGGTACCACACACCTCTTCCTCCGTACATCTATCCCTCACATGGCCGTACCTCTGGCACTTGAAACAGCGCAGAGGTGATGGGATGTACAGTGACAATGAAACTCTCAGGTAGCCCACCGTAATCGACTCCGGGAGAGAAGTAGAGCAGAAGGTCAAGAAAAGGGTGTCAGTTGGAATCCTGTCATTGCCTTTACGCACAAGCACACGATGAACGTGGGTCACTCCTTGAGATGCCAGCTCTGACTTGATTTCAGCCTCCGACACTCCTCTCAGATCTCTCTGACACCGGATTACTCCTTTCGAAGAGTTCAGAGATTTTTGTGTGGAGACACTTTGATCGGTCGATCCACTAACGTTGTTGATTTTAACAGCATCTCGGAGTGCAGCTTGGATGAGCACTCAATCAGAAGTGACCCATTCCTCAGTCTCTTGACGCTCTTTGGCTTCCCGCTGAGGCCATTGATTCCCTTCGCAATCGCAAAAGGACTCAGGCCTGACAGAGGTCTATCTTCATCTGCTCCCTCCACAATCAGCCAGCTGGGCCAGAAGCCTGAAAGGACTCTCGTCTCATGTTCCGAATCCGTGTCCGTCTCTGTTTCTGAATCCTGCCTGTGTCTTTTTTTTGTTTTTGGTGCCATGGTGTATTCATTAGAATTCATCTCTTTTGATTCCCCACCCGCCATCGAGTCCCAACAAGGGGGATGCCATTTTTTATACGGAATTCCAGTATATCTGGGCACCAGGACTTCAAAGGAGATATACACAGGCCTGAAAGCATCCCTGCCACAGAAGCTCCCAAACCCGTTTGACCCGAGCCGCCGCCTTCTAGCCTGAGCTAGGGCATGCACGCGACCAGCCGCTTGATCGAAGTGGGCCACTTCGACCACCTGTCTAGGGGAAGTCCAGGCCAAAGAGGTGTGTTGACTTGATGCACCGCAGTCACATCAGCGGTCTCAACCTCCAGGATCCTATTCTCCCCCCATCACAGGACGCACCGCACGGCAAACACGGAGGGCCTCAAGAAGACCACAGAGAAAAGAGGAGTGTTGGAAAGAAGACTTGAAGGGGACGAAGATATAGAAAGAGACAAATAATAAGAAAGGCAGAAAACAAGAAAAGGAGAAAGGCGGGTTACTATTAGTCAGGATCCTCACCCTTAGCCTGTCTGACATGGGAAGCCCTACCAGGGACATCAACTCCTTACCACGTTGCGCTTAGGCCAGACAGCATCTCCGACTTTAGGCCTAGAAGCATTTGAAAAAAAAACTAGCCTATCTTCAAGTATTGATGCCCCCGCCAGCAAAGCCTAAGGGATCACAGGATCACGCAAGCCCTCCGACCACGGCAAGGTTGCAACCCCGGAGGGGGTGTGTGTGTGTGTGTGTGTGTGTGTGTGTGAGTGTGTGTGTGTGCATGCATGTGTGTGTCTGCGTGTGTGTGCGTGCGCATGCGTGTGTGTGCGTGCGCATGCGTGTGTGTGTGTGTGTGTGTGTGTGTCTGCATATGTGTGTGTGCATGCGTGCGTGTCTGTGTGTGTGCGTCTGCGTATGTGCGTGTGCGTGTGTGTGCGCATGCGCGCGCGCGCGCGCGTGTGTGTGTGTGTGTGTGTGTGTGTGTGCGCCACGTGTGCATGCATGTGTATGTTTATGTGTGTGTGTGTGTGTGTGTGTGTGTGTGTGTGTGTGTGTGTGTGTGCCGCGTGCGCGCATGTGTGTGTGCACGCGTGTGTGTGTGTGTGTCCATGCGTGTGTGTGTTTGTGAGTGTGTATGTGAGTGTGTGTGTGTGTATGCATGCATGTGTTTACTGGCATGGGGGCGGTGGATACGCAGTGTGGGCAGGTGCCTCTATTACAGAGAAAACAGGTGCCTCTATTACAGAGAAAAAAGTGACACACAGTGTACGGCTGGGATGAAAGTAAATACGAAATGAGGAAACATGCTGTGAGCGCATATGGAATTTCTATACGTGAACGTTTGAACATATTTTTCACACACACACATACACAAAGGCAAGAAAAAAAAAAAACTGTGAAGGAAGGCATACCGACAGACAGAAGAGAGCTGAGCCTTGACCTAACTTAGTTCTTCCTCAATCCACTTTAACCACCACCACCACCACCACCACCATCCCACAGACACACCCTATCCCAGCACAAGCGCACCACAATGCCCTGTTTCACTGAAACACCTCACACACACACACACCCAGCTCACCAAAGCAATTCAATTCACATTCACAGCCAAGCCAGCCACAGGGAGGCTAGAGATATCCAAGCTGTCATGTCATAGAAAAATCATTCTATATGTCAATTTAAACAAACAACGACAAAAAAAAAAAGCTTACCTGAATGTACCAGTTTCTTTCACACATAAAAACTGTTAATAACTCTCAACAGTGATTGAGCTTTTCATTTTTTTGTTGTTGTTGTTGTTGCCAAGAACTAGGCTACAATTATTAAAACGTCTGGAGTGATTTCTTTCTCTGTAAATGTGTTTGTTAAGGTTTGTTTAAGCTATTCCATTCACAAAAAAAAAAAAAAAATGTTTTTAGATGAGATAATGTCAACAAAAAACCTTCAATCACCTGTGGTCAAAATCCAAGGGAAAGAACTAAATGGAGTTCATCTGTTTTTCACTAAAAATCATAGATCAAATGACAGGCTATATATGTATTTCTTTCAGTTTAAAAAAACTCAAAAATCAGATAAAAATCAGTTCTTGTGGAACATTCACAAACAAGATCATGGAGTCAGCTGCAAGGTGCTTGAATCGAATGTCATGTAAATCCTCACACTCTTAAGTTAGAGTGACATGACATTCAGTTCAAGTCTAACTTCATTGCGAGTGGTTCATCACATGGTTTGCGGCCTCCTCACCTTCAAAAGGTACAAGCAGGTGTAGTAGGAGTGGTCTGCACTTCACACGCACACACTGATTCACCATCGCACCTTACGCAGACACCAATTCAATGACGCTCGTTACACAGACACTGATTCATCAACACACATGAGAAGCTGGTTCACCAGAAACACTTGGGGGTCCAGAGATTGGTCTTGCGAGTGAAGTGACAGCCTCTTGTTCCAAGGTCTAGAGGTTAAAACTCATTTTAATTAATTTTCTTTTTTTTTTGCATTACATTTCCGCCCAGCAAAACCGCACTAAGCCTTTTCAAGGCCGTTAAGCTCACATAGGAAGTAAACATCACCTCCTGAGCAGGTCTGATCATTAAGGAAGACTACATCCTGGAAAAGAAACGAACAAGGAGATCATGACTTGGCATCTTAACTGTCGATGTCCACACAACAGATACAACCATGGTGCGCTGAACTGAGGGTGCTGGCATTTCCCTTGATTTTTCACTGCCAGATTCTTGTGTGTTTTTTTTTGTAAATTTTTTTCCAAATGCCAGAATTTTTTTTTTTCAAATGTGAGCACACAGATACAGCTAGTGACTGGTAGAGACAGCTAACAGAGACAGCTGATGTCCACTCCGCACAGTGTGCACAATTTTCACTACCTATTAGCGGGATTACAACGGAAGAGTTTGGTAAGGTAAGGTAATGTTGCTTATAGCCCAGCCGACTGCAAAGGCCATATCAGGGCTGTCACCACGTTAAAATCAACTCACAAGTCATTCATTCACACAACTCTTTTTAAAAATACGTCTTCTAAAAACACACCCAAATTTTGTTAAAAATCTTTCCACTATACAATCTCAGATCCGATGAAAAATGACGATCTCTTTCATGAATTCAAATACTGCATCAGGTGGAACATCTCTGAACAAGATTTTCATGGAATCTGCTGTAAAATGTTTGTGTCTCACATCATGCAAGTCCCAACACTCTAAAAGAAAATGTTTCGTTGTGAGTGGTACATGACATGGAATGCACCATAGAGCTTCTTCACTCTTAAAAGGTATAAACGAGTAAAATACGAATGGCCGGTGTGCAGCCGGCGGCACAGCACTGTTTCTTCTTTCCAACCACCTGAGGTCGATGAGAGGAACTCTTTTAGATTTGGCCAGATCTGGGAGAGTTTGTTATCCATCTGTGTATTCTAATCCTCCAGCCAGAGGTCTCTGACATCATCATTAACTTTTGGTTTTAGATCTGTGCAGGGGATGGATATGTTAGACAGTTTTCCTGTTGTAGCATTCTTGGCCAAACGATCAGCCATTTCATTCCCTCGAAAAGAGTTCACTTCTGAAAAATGTTTTCATTCTTTTTAGAAATCAAAGGTTTTTCATAAGATTTTATATCCCCTCCCAATGCGAAAGATGTGTTCTCTGCAAACTAGCTTATCTTAAAACACTGTGTCAAATATTTTTTAATTCCCTTACTCAGTTACTGTCTTCATTTTCTCTGACTTGGCGTGCCAGTGATTCCACACGTAACACATGCAGAATCCAAAGTGGCAGTCTTGAGTAATGCATGCAATTTCCTTCAAAACAAAGGCAAGTGAATTCACAATGACATCTCTCTCCTTCTATACATGAAGTGGTCTCTTGAACTTGGTCCCTTGATGGTGGCGCCTCTTCACTGGAGAAGTTAGGGACGCTTTTCCATTAACAACTACATGTGCTATAGTGTTATCATGTGTGGCACATATTCACTTACAAACATCTTAACCCAAAACCAAAGCTCTTCATAACCTTTCCCTGACAATTCAAATTAACAGATGTGAATGGCTTTCATAACCAATGGAAACAAGAGTCTGGGTAGATTTTTGTACAACAAATCATGTATTATATCATACAATATTCTAAAATTATCCTCAATAAAAGTACCTGATATAAATCCGGTCTCATCTGTGAGTATGCAATATTCTAAAATTATCCTCAATACAAGTACCTGATATAAATCCTGTACTTTTCTATGAGTATCCATTTTGGTAAAACCATCTTAAATCTGTTACCTATTACGTTAGTTGATCCCATTCTGTATGCGGTGTTTGAGCAAATGTTTTGGATAAAAAACAGCATTCTGATGGATTCAATCCACCCTGGTTCAGCACATCTACCTTTGTTCAGAGTGAAAAGGCCAAGTGGAAAAGTGGTAGTCATGAGCAACAGGTAATGAGCTATTTCCCTGGAAATCAGGGTACGTAATTAACACTGTCTGTCTTTTTTATACATCAAGTAATCTCATGAAGTCATTTATCTTCTCGTACATTTTACAGCTTCACAGACAACAAAACTGTGCGGGAAAAAGTCTTGTTCCCCTCCCCCCTCCCCTTCCATCCTACTCTTTCCTTTATTTGCAGGTCCAATATCATCCACACACATACACATCAGCACTGCCACTCACATATGGTTGCATGGACATGCACACACACACACACACACACACACACACACACACACACACACACACACACACACACACACACACACACCCCTCTCTATATCCTCAAAACACAATTCAATGAATGGGCTGACAGAGGTGGAAAGGTGCAGACATAATATTACAAAACACATCAATACTTTCCCAACAGGTTTCATTCACAGGAGAGGGAAAAAAAAAAAGGCAGGCAAAGAATTGAACCCCAAATCAATAACAAAGTTCAACAGAAGTGTGGAACTGCCAAGGCAACAGGCGCTGTTGCAATCACCAAAGCCTCATCCCCTGCTCTTCAAACAGTGAAAACAACTTTGTTTTGCTTGTCTGAAGGTCGTCTCTCGCTCGCATCACATTCTAAAATAACCTGTTTTTCGCAGACAGCTTGTATACCAGGCATGCTTCTCACGCTTCAAATAACCCGACCGTCTTCACCGATATAGACAAAAGTCAAAAGAGACCCAACCGTCTTCACCGATATAGACAAAAGTCGAGCCTGACAGTCACGTACCATAACTTCAAAAATCCCCTCAATATTTCCTCTCCGAAATCTTTCTGCACAACTCCTGAGACCAGAGCTACTCTTTGATCATTCCTGACAGACGGCGTGGTGTCCACCGCACTCAAAAACAAGAAGCGAAAAAAAGACAAAAAGAACAGCGGTATCATGGGAAAGGGAAAGAAACCATTCCACCCACACGGCCTGTCTGTCAGTCAGTCATTTTATTCCCTTCGTGTTCAACAGTTGAGGAAATGGCGTGACAGGTCTGATTATAGGCACATCAGAAAGCTTCACTCTGATGCACAATGGGAAAAAAAAAAATCATGGATGACTGTCTACAAGGAAATAAGCCTTGAGTTACTTCTGAATGTGTTATACTGAAAAGGGGGGGGGGGGGGGGGGGGGGGGGGGGGGGGGGGGGGGGGGGGGGGGGGTCACCCTTCTTTATGAGGCAAATGTGAACAGATATGTTGAAAAATCCCTTTTAATCCTTTCCACAACAAACTACTCTGCTGTCTTTCAAAGCTTTCCAAAACAAATCTCTATTCAGCATTTTACAACACACAACTTTAAAAAATAACTCTCTTTCAGGCATTTTCGAAGACAAACCATTTAATTAATTAAGCCATTTTTCCATACAACTCTCAAATGCCTTTTAAAAAGCAGTCTTAGCTTTTCAGCATTTCGAAGTCAATTCTCTTCTAAACAGTTTCCAAGACATCTATTTTTTGCACTTTTCATGGCAACTATCTCACCACTTTCTCTGTTTACGCCCTCCCAAGATAGCTCTATTTTGCCCTACAAGGAGCTCTGGAAAAGTTGGACTTCAAGACGTTTGGCATCACTAAAAAGCTGATTTGAAGCATTGTGATGAAGAGCTGATCTCTGTCTCTCTCTCTCTCAAAAGAAAAGGAAAAAAATTGTTGACCTGCGACTCATTTGATGGTGGGATGTCACTCATGCGCATCAAACCTCATCACACTGTAAACATGTACAGCTCAGATGTGGAACAACTAACTGTTCGATACACCGACAAAAGCAGTCACAACGAGACAGACGTCGTCGCTCCTCTGTCAATTGACAGACGACATCTGCGACTGCTGTGTGTGCAGTCCTTATTTGGTACCAGAGAGGATAGTCCTACCAAAGCAGACATCAGTCTATATGTTGCACCCTTTTTTCCCTTAAAGTTTTGTTTTGTTTTATCAATGTCTGGCACACACTATTTTTTTTTAGTACCTTTAAGTTTCAGAATTCTTGTATCTTGAGAAGAAAACAGATGTAATACTGGTATGTCACCAACGAAGTAGAAAAAGAGAAAGTAAGGTGGCAAAACCACATGGCTCTACACAATGCATTATATGCAATATGCCAGTTCATAAAACGGGTATCTCTAAAAGTACTGGATTTGGGTGATTTCTTCCAAGGGCCTTCAATAAAGAGAGAAAAAAAAACATTAGATAATGACCATTGACAGTTTCAGCTAATTTAGGATTTCAACTCAGGAGACAGCTATAGGGTCCTTCATGACTACGACTGTGACATCTACACATGTAAGATGGTGAGTGTGTGTGTGTGTGTGTGTGTGTGTGTGTGTGTGTGTGTGTGTGTGTGTGTGTGTGCACACCTCTGTGTGCATGTGCATGTGCAGGTGCGAGTAAGTGTAAGCACACACGCATGCATGTGCACAAGTGCCTGTTAAGACTCTTTCAGGGTAACTCTAGGGATCTTCAGAAGGCCTCAGGTCCACACAAGGCAGCTATGTGCATACACACAGCCAGGAAGTGTCACCACACATTTCATCCTGGAGACAGCACTTCACAAAGTCTGATTTTTCCACAGAAAAACAAGCTCATCTACAGACTGTGACATCTTTCTCCCTTACAGCAACAAAAGTAGGTCAACCTTATGGAATGTCACTGTTCAGTCCTCTTAAGGTACGTGAAAAAGAAAAAGAAAAAAAGGTCTATTGCCAAGTCCTCAAAAGGAATGCAAAACGTGACTGTGTGTGTGTGTGTGCACGCACGTCTGTGTGAAAGTGTGATCAATATATGTTGTCTGTGTGTGTGTTTTTTGTGTGTGTGTGTGTGTGTGTGTGTGTGTGTGTGTGTGTGTGTGTGTGTGTGTGTGTGTGTGCATGTATATGTGTGTGTGCGTGTGTGAGAGGGGGAGGGAGGGGGTGGGAAGAAAGAGAGAGTGAGAGAGAGAGAGCCAGCCAGACAGCTAGACACCAGTAAGGGAGGGAGACACAGACAAAGACTGAGATTTACAGACTGAATGAAGTATTGAGAGCTGGAGAGATTCAGATTCAGTGCCTGTGTGTGTGTGTGTGTGTGTGTGTGTGTGTGTGTGTGTGTGTGTGTGTGTGTGTGTGTGTGTGTGAGAGAGAGAGAGAGAGAGAGAGAGAGAGAGAGAGAGAGAGATTTTCTTTTTTATATGAATTTGTGATGTTGCATGTCTGTGTGTATGTGCAAAAAAATCCTTGTAAATTCACTTCCTTCTCCTCAACATTTCCTTCTTGGTCACTACATCATACTTCAAAAACTTGAGTAATCTCTTCAACCAGTTCAAGCAAGGATTATATACACACATACATATGTGTGTGTACTTATGTGTATATGAGAGAGAGAGAGAGAGAGAGAGAGAGAGAGAGAGAGAGAGAGAGAGAGAGAGAGAGAGAGAGAGATTTATATTTTTTTGCCTCGCTTATCTTTTTATCCTTAATATTCTCTCCTTTATTTGTGACTTGCCTGATATGTTACATTGCCTGAAAATACACAGATTACAAAAAAACAAGTCCATCTGTTGTGAAGTTCAATTCATAACATGCCAATGGTAGAAGTACAGAATGTATTTGCTTAGTTTTAGAATGAAAAGAGGACTGCTTATGACAGTCTGTGCTTAAATTAACACCACAAACAAATAAGGTTTACAGAGCTAAATCAGAAAAAAATGTCAAGAAAAAGCATAGAATAGGCTGAATATTTCTAAAAACAACAACAACAACAACAAAAAAAAGACCTGAAAGCCAGCAGCTCAATACCTTAGCACACACATGTAATACTGGCTCAGTGAGTTAAAATTTTTTCCTCCAAAATATGTACATCCAAAAGCTGAGAACTGCTCTAAAGCCTGAAAAAAAAAAAAAAAAAAAAAAAAAAAAGAGCAAATCTCAAACTGTTTGCTCTACATAGCCGCACGTTGCAAACATGGTGGCTTGGTATTAACTTTGTCTAAAGTATGCATTAGATCTGGTGATTTGCCTAGAAAACAGTGTTTTCCACTAATATAGCGGTGATTCATTGAAGTCTAGGTAACGTACACGACAACTGTGTTGATATATTGCAAACAGTGAACTTGCACACATCCTCTTTTCCCAGAAGGCTCCTCCCTTAAGTTACACATGGTCTAAAGGAAAGAAACATTTTGACATCGTTTAGAATTTGAACTCTCTTCTCTACCGACATCGACTGTTTCTCCCACTGTTCCTGCCAGACTCAAAAACCGACTCACACCTAACAATATCGTATGAAGGGTCATGTTATAACCATCGTCCATTGGTTTTGTTTGTCTGCTTACCTGTCAGCCAGATTTATGCAAAACCAGTTTGAATGAAACTTGACGGAAAGGAGGGCAGACCCGTTAAAACTGACTGCATATGAATGGTGCAGATCTGGATCAAGGGGAGGTAATCCACCATCCCTCCAACTAGACAATGCAGACCAGTTTGAATGAAGCTTGGTGAAGAAGACTGAGCCTGGCCATGAAACGTCAGCTCAGCTGGCAGGAAGTGCTCCAATGGCTCAGTTGGTTGGTGTGGTGCTAGACTCGTGATGCTAGAGTCACAGGGTCTGAATCTCCGCCAGACCATTTTGCTACAAAGAGATTTTTTCTCTTTGAGTTTATATTGGTTCTGACTCTCATTTACAGAAAAGTCCTTCTGCTGTGACTGCAAACTAAGGTTTCCTGCATGAATGCATGCATACAAAATCTTGCAGGCATACTGAATGCAATCCCACCTATCAGAGGAACAGGCCATTGTGTGTCAGTGGATATAAAGGACACGAATGAGAGAACTGCATACAGACCTGTTCACCCTGTCCGTAACTATTCAGAATTCATGGCATAGGTTCTCAATATTTTGAAACAAAAATCAGTATTTACATACAACATGATATCTAAAGCGTTTTTTAATTTCTTCTGAGTAAAATGATTCCATGTTAATTCCGAGAGGAAAACAGTTCTTTCCTTTTAATAATTCTTTCCTATTGGAAGTTAACGGCCAGTGACTCTCAGTTTACATTTTGCTGCTGAGAACTGCATAACTGACTCAAGGAAAAATGCATACAAGCTTGACTGGTCACCCATATTGTTTGCCTTTTTATCCTGCCTCAGTTTTCCTGTGAGAAGAATGACAAAAATGCCCGCAGTGTAATCCGCTTTCTTTACTTTCCTGCAGACAAGTTCTCATGTGTTGCAACCAGTCTGTCCCCTATTCACATAAGCCTGATGCTCTTCAACAGGCTTCCATTTAATAATAGGATACTTTGGTGTCTTCCAATCTGACAGGTCAAACCAGGTCCAGCAATATATACAATAATAAATCATGCTGAGAAGTTTGTGTTATAACACAGCAAACTAATGTGTATGTTCCCTTTTATTTATTGCGAAAACTTTTCGAACCTCCTACTCACACACAGACTTTATGTCATTTTTTAGTTATTGCTGGAACTTTTCGAATCTCCAACCCAAGCACAGACTGTTAAATACTACCGACTCCCTCTTTGCTGTCAAAATCAAGTACTGTAAATGTGGGTCATCAATACATGCCACTTTGGTGAAGAGGTAAGCATCATGGACTTGCAGATCGTGAGGTTCAATTCTCATAACAGGCTGATTTATTTGTGGAACTGTTTCAGCCTGGCCAGCTCCTGCCTGTAGCTGAGTGCGCTACGGGCTCCAAGGAGAAGAACTGAATCGCAGAGTCAAATTCCATCCACCCAATGGTACCGTGTATTCTTCACACTGGAAGCTGGCTGTGGGAAAGCGCACTCCCGCACTTGCGACGCTAGACCATAGCCATGATCAGACTATCAGTTCTGTTGCTTTTTCTGTTTTTTTTTTTTTTTTTTTTTTTTTTTTTACCTAGGCCATGTCTGCTGTCTCAGTTTTAAGTGATAACTGATTCTGCAATCAATGAATGATCTGTGTTTGTATATTTCTCCTGTTGCCGTTGTATCATACATGTGTCACACTGGGATACAGACAAGCTGGAAACTTTTCAGCAAAAAAAAAAAAACACACACACACACACACAACAAAGCTGTTTGTTTCCAGTTGCCCAACTGACACAAAGTTTTGCTGCTGAACTTTTTTGTTTTTTTTTCACTTCTGGAAAAACAAAGAAAATGACACATGAACACACAAAAACAGTGCACACATACAGCTGTTGTCAAAGCAGACAACAGTATTCTGTTCTCCACGTGTTTTTTTTTAGAAAGAACTCATTTGCATGAAAATGGCAACGGAAAGAGTGAACAGCGTAAAGCATCAGTTTGCTGCTCTCTTTTCAAAGGGGAAAAAAAAAATCGGGATTAATCTTATCTTTCTTTGGGGGGAAGGGGGGGGGGGGGGGGGGGGGGGGGGGGGGGGGGGGGGGGGGGGGGGGGGGGGGGAGCTGAGGAATGGGGGGAGGAAGAAGTTAAGGGAAACCTTATGACTTACATGGTCGTTTCCTTGTTTGTTCTGTACCACTTGTACATAATACAGGTAGTATACATGTCTAAGGTGAATGGATATCATAAACAGTATTAGTTTGGATATATACATATATATATTTATATACAATGCATGTTGAGTACTGTTTCATCAGTCCAATAATTGCAGTGCCCGACTGCCAAACTGAAAGGCACGTAAATTGTTACTGTAAATTGTAAATAGTAGGATGAGATTTTTTTTTCTTATTTTTCTTCTTTCTTTTTTTTTTTTTTTTAAAGATTTGAAAACCCTGTCAATCCGACAGTCAGTGGGCACTTGTTCAGTCCCAGTAAAGTGAAAACAAGGAAGGACTGAGATGGGCTCGACATTCTAATAATGTTACGCTCTTGATATGGTAAACACTTAGCACACCTTTTCCTAACAGCAGGTCAAAGGCCTTGTGGCTACTAAGCTGTGGGACTTTAGCCCTACTTCACCATGCGACTAAAAATTTGTTTACCTTGCTTGTTTCTGTTACTGGCCATTACTGTCTTCCCACTTCCTTTGTTCTAAAATGTTAGAAACATCACGGCTGACAACAATTTTTTTGTTTACTTCCCTTCTTAACAACGTACAATAAGAACTAGAATTCAGAACAGGGGAGAATGTGGAACCCCAGCATGTTAGAGAACCCATCCTGTTTTGTCTGAAAACTGGTGTTCACATTTAAACAAGCACATATTTCTGTCACACAGCTTCTCCTTCAAAGACATTAACCTACAATTCTTTAAAACGATGTTGACTACAAAGCCATAATTAACATTCATAGGCTGTTTAAATCATCTCAATAATCCATAAAGGATACTGAAGCTTTAATCTAAAACCTGACAGTTTTGTCTACAAACCAAGGAATGATTAATTATCCCAAGGAATGATTACTTATCCAAAGAAGCAAAATGGAACTATTTGTATGCTCGTTTTTGTTTTTTCAGTGAAAAAACACAAGCCCTTCACCAATGTTCATGCAATAAACACTCAGTGGCAACATTTCATTGTAAAAAAAAAAAAAAAAGAGCAGTAAAATACATGTATACCAACACCAAAAGCTTATTCTATTAATAAAAGAATGAAAGTGAAGAAAACAAAGTATAAAACTACATACATTTCTGCAAACATTTGGTCGACCTTTGAAATGAACCTGCATCAGATAATCATGAACATTCAGTTTAATCAAGTGTACCCATTCAGTACAGAGGCTAAGTCAGGGCTGTCTTAGATTAGAAAAATAAAACATACAAGCAAATGTACAAAAGAAATGTAAGTGTTAAAAATTCTCGACAACAGCAACTGTTCTCTGATATTCAGGTCAGCGAAAGGTTACATTTCCTGATCAGTGGGGTGCTTTTCAATGGTGTTCTTGTTGTGTAGCATAACATGAAATTCTGTCAAGGAAACTTAACGAATTCTACAACATGAGCTGTTATATTTCATAAACTTATAAAATCCCAAAAACATGCTTATCTTGAAAGAAATGTTGACAAACAGCTGAGAATTTTGCAACATGGGGGTTCATGTAGGCTGCTGTAACACCTTCTAGTATTCACTCCTGATAGAGGATAGATCAGCGCGTCAGGGATCATGGGAAAAGATGCTAACCAGAAATACATGCATGTCAGCAATGATTTTTTCATATAAATATGATTCGTTTCTCAGAGCATTATACTGAGAATTCATTAAACCCACATCAAAACTTAAAAGTGTTACACATTAAAGGCTGACAGCGTGTCAAAGTGAAAGGTTAAAAAAAATCTACAATTAAATCCAGGGAGGTAAAGATTAGGACATAGCACAGAATACATGTCTCAGTTATACAAACATGAAATACTTGTTACAATTAAGTCAAATTAATACTGGATTTGAGGAAAAAATGAAAACCTGCGGAACAACATTCAGGTTTTTTTTTAATGCAACCTTGTTGACAAACATAAGAATGGGGAGGAAAATGGTCTGGATTTTTTCCTCAATGTTTTAGACTGAAAATGCCAGATCTGTAAAAGTGTGACTGTGTATGTTGGAGAGAAAAAAAAATTTACCGGTATTGTGAAAGTGTTGAACTAAATTAACACAACGAACTTGACAGTAACAAAACCTCAATCTAATGGTCTTATTCAGACAGGACAAAAACAAACAAATGAAAATAAATAAATACTGGGTAAAAAAAAAAAAAAAAGGTGCACATGAAGAAATCTGCAGTCATTAGACTAGATACAGTCAAAAGAAGGGGGCTGGAAGGAGGGGGGAGAGGAGGAGATCAGGATTAAGAGGATGTCAATAAAGTATAAATTCTAAGTTCTTCACTGACAGTAAAGAGGGATTAGGATGAAAAGGGTGACATTATTAAGTCCTTCACTGACAGCAGTGGGGACCTACTGTGTTCGGTATTTTGAACAGAAGGATTTGTTTATGCCCCTCCTAAACTCGACTTTCATCTCCTTGGTCAGAATTCTCTGGCGCACATGGCTGGCTGTGGTTGTGGCTGTCTAACTATGGTATGTAACATACAATAGGACTTCCAATTGCTGGTTTACTCAGGATGCACTTGGGTCCTTTACTTCAGGATTTAAAGGAATCCTCATGAAATTTTGTATGGCCCCATTTGCTGAGTTTGTGGTGTAAGAAGGGGTTTGGGGCATTAACTATCTTAACTAAAAAAAACATAAATGGGTCTAGTCTGCTTTACACACACACATGCACATACATACACACTCCACAGAGAGGGAGTCTGCACCATGTGTGTGTGTGTGTGTGTGTGTGTGTGTGTGTGTGTGTGTGTGCGCGCGCGCGCGCGTGCATGTGCATGTGGGGTTGTGTGTGTGTGTGTGTGTGTGTGTGTGTGTGTGTGTGTGTGTGTGCGGAGAGCATGGGTGGCAGTTGGGAGCGGAGGTATGTCCATGAATGTGCACGTACGCTAAGGTAACTCTGCAATTAACAAATCTTTCATCAAAATGTGCGCTTGGAAATGCATACAGAGAGAGAGAGAGAGAGAGAGAGAGACGTGGACACATCGGGTTGTGGGCCCATCACTATACGCTCTCCTCATCTGGCTCCCAACCGACTAATTAAGTGCTAAATGCCTATGTGCCTGATGGATGACTGACCTCCCGCTGAGCCACTGACCTATCACACTGCTCATGCTTTCCAAGTCTTGCTGCAAGCTCAACTCGCAAAGTTCTGGCAATTTGCACGAAGTGAGCCAACATCAACGCGGGTTTTCTCTTGAAAATGAATGGCAAAGCATATCGACAGTGCAGTCAGACTGTAAGGCAATGGTTTATATAAGTTCCCTTCCTTGTTTATAAGGACTAAAACACTTTCACGAAACAAAAACTCACCTATTTTCACCCGTAAACTCTCCTCCACCCGAACATCTCCAACACCAGCCATGTTTGACCTAATTTCCTTCACCGGAACTTCAATGCGCGCGCTCTGCACGTGGGCGGAGCAAGAAGCAGACGAAAAAGACGAGGGGCTTCAGTCTTCAGTCGTATAACAGTTCGAAATGCATTCCAATAGAACATACAGTCGGTATACATAAAAACGACAACGCCGGCCCACAACTACACTTAGCGTGCCGAGTTTTCTGGGACTTCTTTGCAAAATAAGGAGTCGGTCAACGAACAGCTTCCAAACATCATGTAGCAGGCGAGATATACATACACTGATAACATAGGCCTAAACAAGAATACACACTTTTCTAACACGATAACATGGAAGGAAGTCCACTGACAGACGACATGAGTCTTGGTAGTGTTCTTCGACGCCCAACAGAACAAAATCACGGATTTCCGAGAGACAGAGTCAGATGGAATTCAGTGCTTCCTGCCTGCCAAGACCTCAGCACTGTGTGCGCTATCGCATGCACCATTCACGCGCGAAAGGCGTTCGTTCTACCACGGCGGCGACGGGCTGCGACAAGGCTAGAAGACAAGTCGTGCAGGATCATCTTGTTTGCTGTAAAAATGTTATGTGTGCCACGTTGTGTGTGTGCCTGCGCCGCCATAAAAACCTCTCTCTCTCTGTTTCTCTCTGAACTCAGTGTGTGTGTGTGCGCGCCCGCGCGCGCTCGCGCTCGCGCTCGC
>JADBJO010001715.1:85000-112500 GCA_016801955.1 Conus betulinus | reverse complement strand
ATACTGCAATTTCTTTTTTTTTACGCTAAAACACAAACTGAAAGCATGCAAAAGTGACACAACAAGGCGATCCAAGTAAAGAGAGAGAGAGAGAGAGAGAGAGAGAGAGAGAGAGAGAGGAGAGAGAGAGAGAGACAGACAGACAGACAGACAGACAGGCAGACAGACAGAGAGTACATGTCTGAAGACCAAACTATGTCTCGTTACACAGTGAACACTGAGAACCAGATACAAGGTGTATTACCTGACAGTTTATCCCAAGTCAGAAGGAAACACTAATCACACAGCAGGGAATGAGAAAAAAAAGCAAGAGAAAAAGGGAAAAAAGCAGAGTGAAGAGCAAGGGACAATGAGGGGAACAGCCAGGGGTGTAGACCTTGTTGAGAGGGAGTTTTCTGAGAATGGCAAGGAATAGAACGGGAAAAAAATGAAGGGTGTTTAAAAAAAAGGGATGTAGTGAGAAAGGCAAGAGTAGGATAGAAAAATAGGGGCATGTAACAAGAATTGGGTATAAAAAAAAAAAAAGGTTGCGTAGAACGGGACAGGATGGGAAATGCTATTTTTACAGAAAGGGATTGGGTGGGAAAGGCAAGGTTTGACGGAAAGGGATTGGGTGGGAAAGGCAAGGTTTGACAGAAAGGGAATGGGTGGGAAAGGCAAGGTTTGACAGAAAGGGATTGGGTGGGAAAGGGCAAGGTTTGACAGAAAGGGATTGAGTGGGAAAGGCAAGGTTTGACAGAAAGGGTTTGGGTGGGAAAGGCAAGGGTGACAGAAAGGGATTGGGTGGGAAAGGCAAGGTTTGACAGAAAGGGATTGGGTGGGAAGGCAAGGTTTGACAGAAAGGGAATGGGTGGGAAGGCAAGGTTTGACAGAAAGGGATTGGGTGGGAAAGGCAAAGTTTGACAGAAAGGGATTGGGTGGGAAAGGCAAGGTTTGACAGAAAGGTAGGAAAGGCAAGGTTTGACAGAAAGGTGGGAAAGGCAAGGTTTGACGGAAAGGGACTGGGTGGGAAAGGCAAGGTTCGACAGAAAGGGATTGGGTGAGAAAGGCAGGTTTGACAGAAAGGTAGGAAAGGCAAGGTTTGACAGAAAGGTGGGAAAGGCAAGGATTGACAGAAAGAAGGGAAAGGCAAGGTTTGACAGAAAGAGATTGGGTGGGAAAGGCAAGATTTGACAGAAAGGTGGGAAAGGCAAGGTTTGACAGAAAGGGATTGGGTGGGAAAGGCAAGGTTTGACAGAAAGGTGGGAAAAGGCAAGGTTTGACAGAAAGGATTGAGTGGAAAAGGCAAGGTTTGACAGAAAGGGATTGGGTGGGGAACGGCAAGGTTTGACAGAAAGGGATTGGGTGTGAAAGGCAAGGTTTTACAGAAAGGGATTGGGTGAGAAAGGCAAGGGATTGATGAAAAGGTAGGAAAAGCAAGGTTTGACAGAAAGGTGGGAAAGACAAGGTTTGACAGAAAGAGATTGGGTGGGAAAGGCAAGTTTTTGACAGAAAGGGACTGGGTGGGAAAGGCAAGGTTTGACGGAAAAGGATTGGGTGGGAAAGGCAAGGTTTGACAGAAAGGGATTGGGTGGGTGGGAAAGGCAAGGTTTGACAGAAATGTAGGAAGGACAAGGTTTGACAGAAAGGGATTGGGTGGGATAGGCAAGGTTTGACAGAAAGGGATTGGGTGGGAAAGGCAAGGTTTGACGGAAAGGGATTGGGTGGGAAAGGCAATTTTTGCAGAAAGGGATTGGGTGGGAAAAGGCAAGATTTGACAGAAAGGAATTGGGTGGGAAAGGCAATTTTTACAGAAAGAGGTGGGGTGGGAAAGGCAAGGTTTGACAGAAAGATGGGAAAGGCAAGGTTTGAGAGACAGGGATTGGGTGGTAGAAACAAGGATATATGGAAAGCGACAGGATGGGAAAGACAAGGGTGTACAGAGAGGGGGGTGCAGTGGGAAAAGCAGGGATGTATAGAAAAAGATAGGGTGAGATAAGCAAGGGTGTGTGTCACCTTATTCAGCTGGTGATTTCTGTAGTGGAAACACTGAAACAAAATGGGAAAGAGTTCCCACTTACTGGATTAAAAAAAAAAAAAAAAACATGCGAGTAGAGGCGAAAACAGGATTTAAAGTAAATTAAAAAAAAAAAAAAAAATGATGGCAAGAAATAAAGTGGACGAGTAAAAATCTCTCATCACATAATGCATTTTGTATAGGTGGGTGGGTAGAAAGAGGGGGAAGAGACGAGGTGTGCTGGGAAATCCATTATGCCTTATGAAATTGTACTCTGACAGATTTTGTGTCGGATACTTTAAGGACACCGAAATTGTGCAAACAAAAATAATTATTTTAGAGATGGTGCCACTGCTGACTAATGCTCTCCTTGATACACACACACACACACGCACACACACACACAAAACTGTGGACCTTGTTCAACAATTGTTTGGTTTCTTTATATATGTATCACGGGTGTACATGATGTTGACATTTTCAGGATAGGGTGTGACACATTTGTTCGGGCAACACAGCGGAGAAACTTTTGTTTACCCACATACAGGAGGTTGAAGCAGTCTCACGCACGATCTCACTCGATTTCTTCAAAGAACAGGTAACTCCACGTCCACCTGTCATCACCGATACCTCCTGTCATTAACTCACGATTCCTGGTGTATATGGATCAGAAACAGTGGCACTTCTTTGCAAAAAGCTTCTAGACATCCTCAGAACCTGGGTCTTTTAAACTGGACCTGTTGGAAGATACATTTAGAACAAATTTCGACAAAAATGTTCCAGTGAAAAAGTGTATAAGAAGGAAGTGCTTGTTGGTAAGCAAAATCTGCTGTAATCAAAAGACAAAAATGTGTCAGTTAAAAAAAATCTTCAAAGGAAGTAGTTTTACTGGTCGATCGTTTAACACATAGACAAAGACAAAAATGTTGTGCTAAAAGTCTTTAAAATGAGAGTCTTTTTTTGGAAGGAACGTCTAGTACAGAAAAGACGATGCAGAAGAAAACTCTATAAAGGGAGGGAACTCTACATGGGGAAAGTGCGTTTTTATGGGAGATTCCTGTCACAGATGTTAGTTCTGACCTTGTTATATCACAAGGCATCCTGTGAGAAGGGGAAAAGAGTGAGACATTCTTTCATACAATAAAGAATCCTATGGTAAATGTTCATGTAGAGACAGTTAAAAAAAAAAAAATCAAACTCAAGATGTTGAATAGACAATTCTTTTTTTCGTTGTGGTGGGGCAAAGACTATATCGTTTAAGTTTTTTTTTTCTTTTGTTGTTGTTCTGACATATACCCACAAAAATAATAGCTAAGTCACAGAGCAAGCATGAACATCTCTTACCAGGGGGCACCACAACGACCATCAAGTAACAGTCCTGTGAGCTTAACAGTGTTATTGCTACTAATAATGGCTGGTAAAATTGGTACAAAAACTGTCCTGAGAGAGAGAGACAAAGACTGATCTCAAACCTTTGCAACATGGAAGCAAAAGACACAACAGTTAGGAAGACATGAGATGTGGTCCTCTTTACCTAAAATAGAACTTTGCGGGGGAAACATCAATTGGAATATAAAACTGCTAAAAGTGCAAATAAGATAAAACCACACAATTCCATAAGAAAAAAAAAAAACATCTGTCAAAACAAGTAGAAAATAAAGGTCTTCACAAATGTCTTTCAGGTTGGTCTCAGAGTCTGTTGGTCGCTTTCGGAACAAGGTCTGAGAAAGGAATAAAACTGTCAGAAACCTGAATCTTTACCTCTGTAGCTACTGGCTGAAACTTGAGCAGTATCATACAACTAAACTAAACAACAATGCAGAGTAATATGTGGGAACAGAATGCATGAAAAAAGACTCAAACAGAATAAAAGCAGAACATGATATTTAAGCGTGACAAAATATGAGGAATTAAGTCGAAGGGAAGGACAGGGGTTAAAAAGTGGAAGTGGACGCCATAACCATAACTTCCAGGCTATAAGTATGTCACACATGACCTCCTCCCCCCCCCCCCACTTCCCATCTCACCTACTCCGTCTGACTTTTTTTTTTTTTTTTTTTTTAATAAAGAAAAAAAAAAAAAAAAACCACACATAAGCAGCAACTGGCTTATGAACGGCAAGAAAATAGTAGTGAGAAACGATATATCAAGATAGCAACGCAATAATACAGAGCCAACAGGAATGACAAACAGAACAGTGCATGCCTACCATGCTTTTATTCCTGGAACCAGTGATAATTTGGGAACATTTGGATAAGAAACTGCTCAGGGTGAAAGCAAAATGAAACTGATTTTATGGTTTTGACAAAGAAAAGAAACCAGCCTTTGAAAATAACAGATGCTGAAGTGTTGTTGAGCAGTGACAGCAGCATCAGCAGGGATTTCATGTAAATTAACAGGTTATTTTGTACAACTAGTGACAAAGTTACACAGTTGATTTTGTGTGTGTGTGTGACTTTTTAATAGACATAAATAGATTTTTAGTTAGAAAACTTTGGATACTGACATCTGTGCATGCCAACATGGTTGAATTCAAAATCTCTGTCAGTTGTTTGAGTTGAGCATGAAGTTGCATCATAAAGAAAAGTAGTCTAATTTTAAAATCATTTCTTGGTTTTGGAATAAATAGGCTGTTAAGGTGAGAGTTGATTGAAAGAAGTATTAGCTTTATATCAGAATTTATGGTAAAGTAATCAGTCCAATAGTCAAATAGGTTTTTGTTTTCAGTCATGTGAAGTCAGGGACATGTTCACAGAGAGCCACACACACACACACACACACACACACACACACAAACACACACACATCATTCTTGACACATTTCTTATTTTTCAGCTACACATCTCACAGTTTGACTCACACTATTTACATCAAATCAGAAGCGTACTTGTATTTGATCTTTCATATAAACACCAACAAAGGAAAAAAAGCCCAACAAAACACATACATGCAATGTTGAAGTATTGAAGTATCTTGGCAGCATAGTTTGAACACAGCAGATTGCTTACATTGAAGCGCAGAGAAGCTTAAGAAGCCACAGAACTTAAAATGCAACAGCATCAATAAAAATGTTTACCGAAATTGCACACTTAGTAAAATGTGTCCAAAAGTTTCTTCACTCGTCGTATATAAAATTATGTTCAATTTAAAAAACAAAAGAGGGAGAAAAAAAGAGTATACTTGAGACATAAAATTGGAAAGAAGTTTGAACGTTTGATCTCTGTAATCAATGAGTCTTGATTAAAGGTGAGTCAAGTTCAACCATTATCAGGAGTGAATTAATGTAGTTTCACAAAATGTTCCCTAAAGAATTGGTAACTTCAAAAAAGATTAATGGAATTATTTTCATACAGTTTTCTATGTCCAGTGCAATACAATTGTGACACAGACTGCTGGGAAAATATGTTCCCCTCCCTCTTCTGTTTTTGAGGTGTTCATCGAGGATTGAGACATTCTCCTATTTTTCACCGTGGTTTATACCTGACAGAAAGAGGCATTCTAATTCACACAATTTTCCCCTTTAAATTCGTGTATAATTGTTCTCTATGAGAAAACTGAAAGCTAATCTTAAAGTGTTTTTTGCCATTGTCTCTAAAATCTGTAGTGGAATCCCATGTACAGCAAGGATCAAATAGACCCAGTGCAAAGACACAATGAAGCCTTGCCTGAAAACTGCTCTTTGTTCCAAATTGTTTCAGCTATGCTACATTTAGTTCTGCAGCATCTGAAGGGGGCCTAAGGAGAGTGAAAAAAACGAGCAAAGCAGACAGGACAGGACCCTCCCACTGTGGTGGATGGAGGAGAACTCTGTCCTGCAAGTCCCCAGGGTTATTGTCAGGCATCCACAGGTTACAGATGAGCTGTTGAGACATGTCTATGAAGAATGTGTGATGACAATCCCTCAGAGGCCCAGGGATTTGTTCAGTTGTATTCCGGTGAAGTGACCTTCCACAATCTCCAGGCAAGGCGTGTGTCTTCTCCTTCACCTCTGACCTGGCTCTGAACATGCAGCCTCCATCCAGACCGTGAAGACGTGGTCCAGGGATGACTGCCCTGCAGACAGCCTCCAGCTGCAGGGGTAACTGATGACATCACCTTCTAGAAGAGATGGTCCTCAGAAAGCCTTATACACAGAGCGTGACACAGTTCACGACACACACACACCTCTGAAGGCCCTGATCAACCATCTGAATTCTCCATCCCAGTCACATGGCAGAGAACTGAGGAACAGCAGGGAACATCTGCCACAGTCATTTCTCCTGAAGGATCCACATTCCAGACCACCACTTCTGGAGGGATTCTGCAGGCTGGGCACATTCTTTTCGTTCCACAGACCCCTTCATGTGAGATATAGCCGACATCAGGTCACAGGTGCAATCCACAGGGAAAGCGGCAGAAGATTCTGGATGAAGAACTGGCCACAGTAGATTGAAGGCAGCACAAGGCTATGAGTTTGACCTGGAACCTGTCAAAGGGAACTGCCTGGAACTGAATCTTGTGGAGAACCCAGATGGGAAGGCAGACCCTGGTGTCTCATCTTCGTTTTTTCATCAAGCCTCACAGCATGGACTGACCTGTAACAGGTCTCCAATACCAGTGTGGTCATGATGATTGAGAGGCCCACAGCATTAGTGTCCCGCAACACAGGTCCTTTGTCAAGTCACAAAGTAGTACTTTGCTTCATCGTTATTACAGAACCTCAGTTTTTCTCTCTGGCTTGATCACTTCAAGTCCTACTGCGGATCAGTGAGTCTGCTTTATCACCAATTCTTGTGAAGTTTTCTCAGTTCTGAAGAGCTGAGCACAACACTCTGACAGAATGCGTGTGCTGTCAGCTGTCACTGCCGTCATCATCACCACAGTACACACAGTCCATGTTCCCATTTAGCTCTTGGCATCTCTCAGACTGGAAGCTATGTACAGACCATCAGACATCTCCAGACTACTGATGCAGTTACGACCTCACCTCCCATTGTCTTCTGCTTCTCATCAACTCTTTTCTATCACAGCCATGAACAATTATGGCAACGTTACAGGCCATGGACCATTATGGCAACACCACAGGCGCCATCGCCTCACAAACGTTACAGCACTGAAAGCAGGAATGAAGCATCCCGGTCTTGCATGCCATACAAGCGGCACATTTTTCACATTCAACAGCAGATTTTGGCCCAACAGCTTTGAACACAACAGCTTCAGCTGTAACGCTCCATGAGAGACCATCAACTGTGGACAGGCTAGCCTCCACCAGTCGGAGAATGAGGTCTTTCCGCTTCACATCTGAAGGCAACTCGGTTCAGGCGTGGTTGAAAACCTCTCGCACTGCATTCGAAATAGCTGCCACAACATTCATTCTGCACTACACAGTCCTGTTTCACTTCTTCTTCCCTCCCAACAGAAAGTTCATGATCCTGTTGGACTGCTGGGTGGAGGAGGCCATGGACGATTTCTTGGGAATCCTGGGAAGGGTGGCATTGGCCGACGTCCATGAGCTGGTCTTGGACGTCCGCATACTGCTGCTGCGAGAGGCGTTTCTCTTCCCTGCCAACAGAGGAGCATCAGTGGTTACAGGTCAACGTCAAGTACTGGGTTCTTTCCCTTTCCCCCTATTTGTGTGGACACTTAACAATGATAATTTATGGAACGGCTTTCTGCAGGATTAGGAACTGTTAGGTTTGCTGGACTCGCATTCGTTACCAAACTGTTTTGTGAGTTTAAAGCAATGTAGACAGCACACAAACTACAAAGACATTGATACAGGAGATGTTTGAAAAAAAAAACAACCTCAAAGGCATATTTAAACAGAAAAAAAAAAAACAAATGGGAGAGAGAGAGAGAGAGAGAGAGAGAGAGAGAGAGAGAAGAGAGAGAGAGAGAGAGAGAGAGAGAGAGAGAGAGAGAGAGAGAGAGATAGTTTCATGTTACATACCAGAAGGTGCTTAATTAAGACATGAAAATTTGTCGGGAACAATTTTTTTTATACTGGCAATGTATAGCAAACCTTGAGAATTAAACACACATTCATCAATATAAGAGCAGAGAGAGAAAAACAGACAAAAAATATTTTCTTGGTAAGAGAGAGAGAAGGAGAGAGAGCTGTCTATTTCACAAAACATACTTTTTTTTTTTGGTCTATTGACATAAACATTTCTGTACTAGAGGTTTGTTTCAGAAATCATCACTTCCACTTTGTCATTCTACTCCCTCATCCTAACTGTGAGTAACGTCTTCCATCCGTCTAGTATTGAGAGAACCAACCCCTGCAGGACAGCGACAGGAATAAAAACAAAAACAAACAAAAGAAATAACAAACAAACAACAAAGCCACTCCAACTGAGTGTGCTTTTATTCCCACTAACCAGACAAATCAACAACAGCACTTGACAGACTGACTGACAGATGGTGTCACACACATCCAGTATACAACTAAGACAGAAGGGAAAACTTCCAATCCTGATGTTGTGAGCTGTGCAGACAGGAAATGTTACAAACAGAAAGGTGCACGTGATGGTGGTCAACAAAGCAAGATTTCCAACACCACTTTAGTATTCATGACAAAAAAAAAAAACATCACCATATTCCGTGAATTCCGGTTATTTCATCCGCTTGCGTTACTGTGTGCAAGAGGTGAGGTTAGACACTGTGACACATCAGGTGAATCATTTCAAACATGCCCCGTCATCACTTTGTGTAGTGGAGGGGGGGGGGGGGGGGGGGGTTTAGAAGCAGGTGGGGGGTTAACAGGGATGCTGTCGTTCTGACTATGCAGACTCAAATCTTGGGTGAATGACCCTGATCATCTCGGGTTCACACTTTCAAGTCAGTGATGGCTAAACTGAATACACAGACCCCGGCCACAAAACTCCGTTCAGAACACCGTTTATGATGTATTATAATATCTACAGTTGATGAACAAAAGCAGACAGGAATATATCAACTATACCTAAAACCAAGACTGCATCTCCATTAAACAGTCTACAATGACTGGTCAATGCAAAGTTGGCCAATCCAAACACATCTGCACTTTTTTTCCCCATTGATACTGTATTTCAAGTTTTCTCCAGTCACTCTCCAGCATACAGAAACAGGGAAACTCAACTTTTCAAAGTTTGTGAATATCGTTACAAACAACTGAGAGGAAAAAAAAATGCAGGTTCCACAAAAGATCCAGAACTGATCAGAATCTCTGGCTACTTCCAGACTGTCCACGAAATGGAACCATTCTGGGCAGAGGGTGGGGACAAAGTACAAGCTTCCTCCGTCTGATCTTCCACTGTCCTGGCACACCCCGCAAGCACAACATGAAGCAATGTGAAGCTTCATGATCAGAAAAGTCCTCCACAGTGACAGCTCAGTACAGTCAGAGAGACTTCTTCTCCCAGTGCACCATCAGGGAACGGACCATGAAGTCCCCGTGGTCTTCACTTCTTACATGTGGGGTTTCTTCAGAGGAAAGGAAAACCTGTTTCAAACACAAACACCAACACTATAACCCTGACGTCAGCATCAAACTGCCCCCAGCTCCCAACCTAAGTATGGGAGGAAGTTGTTTTTTTTTTTGTCTGTGCGTGCGTGTGGAGCCACAAGTCACAGAGACCCAACAGCTTCATGGCAGTCAGGTTCTTGCTTCAACAGGAACTTCAGTCTTCTGGTCAGTGTGTTAATACCACTGATTTCAGCAAAAAAAAAAACAAACAAAAAAAAAAAAAAAAAAAAAAAACCTGAAGGGTAGTTGCGGGCAGTGCAATGAGAAAAAAAGGCTGCAAACTATCTGTATGCACATCATGATGGACTTGCATGCAGAAGAAGCCACAGGTACCTACAAACAGCAAAAAAAAAAAAAAAAAAAAAAAAAAAAAAAAAAAAAAAAAAGAAAAAAACACCAGACAATGCACTCCACACTGACCAACCATAGGTGGCCAACAACGTGGGCAGGCAGTCCATGCCAATCCTTCCTGTAAACTACAGGAGCTCCTAGACCTAACAAACAGGGAATGGATGGACTGGGGCTTCATGTCCATGCCACTCCTTTGTGTCACTAGAGGAGGTCTTGGACAAAAAAAAACACCTAAAAAACAAACACAACAGAAAGAATTGACTGGGGGTTCCTGTCCATACAGTGCTGGGATGTGGCTGACCAGACTAAGGACTCAAGCATCCTCCTAACCTGGGAAAAGCTCAGGTATCCCAACAACTTTTTCAGGTCAACTGACCCCACTGATAAGAAAACACCAAATGTCTGACTGAGAAAATCAGTTCAACAAAGCGAAACTACAGCAAGTCTAGCATGACGGGTCATGCAGGTGTGTGTTTGGTGATGACAGATGGAGCCAAACAATGATCAGTGTCCTCTCCTTTGTTGGGTCACTGGACAGGTGCACTGCTGTGTTGTGCATGTCACAGTCTGGATCCACCGGACAGGTGCACTGTGCGTTGTGCATGTCACAGTCTGGATCCACCGGACAGGTGCACTGCGTGTTGTGCATGTCACAGTCTGGATCCACCGGACAGGTGCACTGCTGTGTTGTGACCGGGACAGGTGCACTGTGCGTTGTGCATGTCACAGTCTGGATCCACCGGACAGGTGCACTGTGCGTTGTGCATGTCACAGTCTGGATCCACCGGACAGGTGCACTGCTGTGTTGTGCATGTCACAGTCTGGATCCACTGGACAGGTGCACTGCTGTGTTGTGACCGGACAGGTGCACTGCTGTGTTGTGCATGTCACAGGCTGGATCCACCGGACAGGTGCACTGCTGTGTTGTGCATGTCACAGTCTGGATCCACTGGACAGGTGCACTGCTGTGTTGTGCATGTCACAGTCTGGATCCACCGGACAGGTGCACTGCTGTGTTGTGCACGTCACAGTCTGGATCCACCGGACAGGTGCACTGCTGTGTTGTACATGTCACAGTCTGGATCCACCAGACAGGTGCACTGCTGTGTTGTGACCAGACAGGTGCACTGCTGCTGTGTTGTGCATGTCACAGTCTGGATCCACTGGACAGGTGCACTGCTGTGCTGTGCATGTCACAGTCTGCTCAGAGTGTACAGAATCTCATGCACTTGAGGACAATTTCCTAGTCACCACCCAGGCAACTGGAACAGTAAAGTTAATTAACTTAATGGTGATTAGGGAGGGGCGGGGGGGGGGGAGTCAGCTGGTGAGTTGGTGAAAGTAGAATCTCAGCCTTGTCCACACCAAAAGTGAAGATGACGGCAAAAAAACTGTAGTTCACACACACAGGATGAAGAAGCTCTGGCCTTCCTTTCAGGCCTCTGTCCACACTGCCCTAGTCTTGCATCTCTCTTGTCGCCTATCAGCTCGGTACTAACAACTTGACCTTCCTGATCCAGCTGCTCTGAATGGGTACTGAGGAAGCAACAAACACTGACAACATCAGAGCCCAAATCCCATGGATCATACCACAGGGATGCTTCTCTAGGTGCAAGCTGGTACCTGCCACTGCAGATGCCTGCGGTGGATTGATCCAGAAAAGACCAAAGTAATTGCAAAACCTGTCCCCCCTGCTCCTCTGTCCCATGACACCACTGTCCTGGTCACCACCTCTATGTAAAGAAGACCAATGCAACAGGTAAGGTAAGGTGATGTTGCTTAGAGCCCCACTGACCGCAAAGGGCCATATCAGGGCTGTCACCGCGTTCAAATCAATGGGAAAGTCGCTAAAAAAAAATAACCCAAACTCATTCACGCCAACCCTTGAAAATACACCTTCTACAAACATACTTGGTATTTTGTTAAAAATCTTTCTTCTGTAAATTGTTAGGCCAGATGAAAAACGTAGATCTCTTTCAAGGCAACATAGGTGTCTACGGCAAGATACGGCACACAGATCCACCCTGAAGGAACACACAACCACACACACAGAAAAGACAAAAAACTCTGTAGACAGAGTGGTAACATCCACCCAGAGGGATGCTCACCCATGCTGGCTTCACAACTTAACAACTGGCATCAGTGAACGTTTTGATACGGTATCCAGTGTATGTTAGATCATGGCACCTCTGATCATCATCCAAGAGACTCAGAAGCAGAGTGATTTCTCCTGTGGTGATTTACCTCGTGACTATAACCTGACACTGACTGCTCCCTGTGGATTGCCAGAGCCAAGCTGTGCCACAGGACAAGCCAAAGTGTGGCTGTGAATGAGGAGCCAGGAAAAGCGGTGTTGAAGATGAGACGAAAAAAAAAAAGTCCCTGGCAAAATCCACCTCGAAGTGAAACAAACACACCACACGCTGAGGACAAGCAGGAAGAGTGGCTGGTGCAGTGTTATGCAGACACACTCTCACCAGGGAGCAAGAGCAGGGACAGCAACTTGAATTTCTCACTCAGATCTGTTGTCATGAGACACTGATATACGTCATTTTCTCCTCACACCACCCAAAGCGATGGCTCTGAACTGATGCACATCATTTAGTCTTCACACCACCCAACGATGTGGCCTTACACTGTTACGTAATTTACTCGTAACACCACACCACACAGCTGGATAATCTACAAGTGGTACACCTGGTTTTCTCCTAATACCACGAAGTAAGGTATGGTAAGGTAATGTGCTTATAGGCCAGCCGACCGCAAAGAGCTATATAGGGGCTGTCACCGTGTTGAACACTAAGTAAGACGATCCAAAACAAATACACATGATTTACTCTTAACACCAGCCAGTGAGATAATCTAAAACTAATATTCATGATATAATTGTTTCAAGACCCACCTAGTGTGACAGTCAAAAACAGAAACCTACGATCTAAAACTTTGTGCTACAGTTAATGCAGTTTTTTTTAACTGTCACAGAGAAGGAAATAATCACGACTGACGCTCAAACAATGAGATGTCACCAGTTCCTTGTCATCAGACATACAGGTGAACTTGACACATTACCCTTTCACCCTGTAAAACAGGTATGAATTTTCAAAAAAAAAAAAAAAAAAGGATTAATTGTGCTCTGATTTTTGTCTAAATTAGTGAAAAAAAATTCCTTTGCAAGACTTGCAGCCTGAACCAAAAACCCTGAAGCACATGACATGGCACCATGCACATGAGCCAACCAACAACACATTCCACACCCTGGTCTGGCACCAGAAGCAAATCATAGCAAGTAGGTACTGTGGGAATGATACCTGTGTCAGCCATCTGACTTTTTGCCGGATAACCACGGTAAAAGGCCTGTAACATCATCTACTGAATTCAGCACTTGCTTTGCATATTGTCATTCACATTCAACTGAAAAACGCTAACAGTAGATGAAATCACAAAATGATAACAGTTCTTCAGTCTACGACACTGCTAAAAAGAAAATGAACAAAAAAAATACAAAAAGAGAGAAGACAACAAGTATTTAACACACCCTATTGTGATGTAAAAACCAAATCTTTCTCACGAACGAGTCATACAAATCTGTAACGTACTTTTATGACAAAATTATTACCACAACAAAGCCCGGTTGCTTGCTTTGCTTGATCTGACTTGACTAAAGTCATCTTAACTGTAAGAACTATACACTGAACAAACAAACAATTAAGAAAAACAACAGTGACATTTATTATTCAGCAGGTTTTTCCTGCTAGACTCTGCATTTTGTTCATTGGAATGAGAAATAGCAGGACATATGCTTAGCACCAACAATCAAATGGCCAAAAAGACAACACTGTTATCATTGTCGTTATTATTATCAATAGTGATAATGACCTTTAATCATCAGGCCTTCTGATCTGTCAAAAGTATCAATGTTGAGAGGTGAGATACTGTACACTCCAACTGACTAAGACACTATAGATGCATATCATGCGTGCTGTTAGATCCTGGCGACCAGAAGAAAAAGGACATGTTATGGTGCCATTCATTCAATGTCATAAAGTTTTGTTTCACTGACACTGGAATCTGTCTGAGCATATTGTATATTAATGTCAACATTCAGAATTTTAGCAAATGTTCAAACACAATACATATTAATAATCCAAATGAGCATGAAATAACATGTGTGCATGTGTGTGTGTGTGTGTGTGTGTGTGTGTGTGTGTGTGTGTGAGTGGAGAGGGGAAGGAGAGAGAATATGTGTGTGTGTTTTCTCTGAGTGTTCCTCTGTGTGTGTGTGTGTGTGTGTGTGTGTGTGTGTGTGTGTGTGTGTGTGTGTGTGTGTGTGTGTGTGTGTGTGTGTGTGTGTGTGTGTGTGTGTGTGTGTGTGTGTGTGTGTGTGCATGTGTGTGTGCATGCATGTGTGCATGCCTGGGCACGTTCCTGGGTGCCTGTGTGGACTTGCATGTATGTGAATGTGTGCACATGAACAGATGCCCCCGGAGTCACTGACCTTTGGATTTGCTGCTGGATTTCTGTTTCAAGCCGGACACGATGGCCTGCTTCAGATGGTGGGGAATGTTGAAATCTGAAAGACAAGCAGCAGCAACAATCTTCATATCTTGCAGCACAAGCATGCGCCACACTCAGGAGTCCTTCAATGAAACATTCCCTCCATGAACAAAACCTTTATCAACCACATACAGACAGACCTAGGTAAGCGACACACCTGTGCATCTACTCCTGCCATGTGCACACACTGAGAGGTCTCTGGACCTGCGCACCGACAGCGGACTGTGGACCTTATTTAGAGGTCCACCTTCAAACAGACATGGCATCATTTTCATGCCAGAACTTTCAATTTTTTATGCCACAATGATTATTCTAGCAAAACCCCATATGAACTGACTCGGTGGTACAACTAGTTTTGGAGTAATACAACTTACAAAATAAAATATCAGCCAGAGACTGACGTAGAATGCAGCAAAAATAGAATTGTGATGATCATCCTTGTGGATGAAGATCAATATCTGAAGCAAAGCCCCTTCCTTGTTAAAATCTGACTTTCACAGATTTTGTAAGTTGTACAGATAGCTTACACTGTACTCACTTTCAGTCAGACATGTAATAGCATCAACATGTATTAACAGTCACTAAGACAGGCATTAGCATACACATGCATTAACATTCGGTCTGATATGTATTTGTATCAATGTATGCTAGCATTCAGTTAAAAAAGTGTATTAGCATCAGGTGTATCAGAAATCCGTTGTATCAGAAATCTGTTAAGAGACCAACAACAACAAAAATGAATTTAAAAAAAAAAAGAAGAAAATCCACTTTCAAAAAGCAGTGGATATTCTTTTTCCTGTCCAAAGCGATTGTTGCTGTAATGCCTCTAAATCAAAATGGATACATTTCAAAATCTGAAACACACACACACTCTGAGCCATATGTATATGTAAAAAAAAAAAAAAAAAAAAAAGAAAAAACAACAAACCAACACTGTTGTGCTAACTTCCCTCTTGTGGGATAAAAAAAGACATGCGAGACAGTTGCTTCCCTTTACTTATACACCCATCAGACAGCCCTTTCATGCAATCAATCGTTTTCCTCCTCAAACACACAAGGAAGTCAAGGTAAAACAGCAAAGAGCAGTTCAGATTTGAAATGTTTGAAGAGAATTTTCCTGTACCTTTTCCCATTCACATGCCACTGCACAGCGAAA
The DNA here is from genome assembly GCA_016801955.1 of Conus betulinus. NCBI lineage: Eukaryota > Metazoa > Mollusca > Gastropoda > Neogastropoda > Conidae > Conus > Conus betulinus. The sequence continues at coordinate 96,957 of JADBJO010001715.1, read as the reverse complement.
TATACCCCCTCGAACCCTCCCTCCCCTCATGCATAGACAAGCACTTTATATCCAATCTGTTTCATGCAGACATGCAGATGAAGGGGGAAAAAAAAAAGAAACAAAAGAAAAGAAACAGATGGAGTCTTGTGAGCAGGACTCGCCGATTCTTTCAAACCCAAAATGTAGGGGTGACCCTCTCCTCCACCCCCAGGCCCCCCCTCCCCCCCCCCCCCCCCCCCCCCCCCCCCCCCCCCCCCCAAAAAAAAAAATCAGACAAGTGTGCTGTTCTTGCTGGACTCACTGTTCTCCATGTCTTCGTGGACGCGGCGTCTCTCGTCAGAGAAGGCCTTGAGCCATCGCTGCTTGATCTGCGAGGTCTTGGCCACCATGAGGTACCACTTGTCACGCTCCAGATCCTGGATCTTGAAGGCGTTGCGCACCGTCACGTTGTACTGCATGTCTGTTCCGCCAACATCGTTAACAACAGCGTCAGTCATCATAACAAGGATCATATTCTCTTCAGAGTTGGGTAGACTTAGGAGATCACGCTGTACTGCTAATGCTACCTCCCTTCTCACTCTTACAATGCCGCCACCCGCCACCCCCCCCCCCCCAAAAAAAAAAAAACAACAAAAAACAACCAAACAAAAAAAAATTGTTTTCATCCTGTTTTTAATACCCTTCAGTTTTGTGCACTCCCAAACCGTCTTTATAGCCATCATGGCTCCTACCACGAGTTGCCAACCCAAGCTTTGGATGGTAATCAAGAAAGGACAGGTGTTTCTGGAATGTCCTTATCTATGCCAGACTTGATTCCTTGGTAATTTTTGTAACATCTCTTTTTTTCTGAATTTTTTTTCCGAAAACATTAACCTCCTAACAGAGATTCTTTTCTCTAAGTAGTTCTTTTTTCAAGAACATTTTTGTCTGTGTCCATATTTTTGTCTTTGTCCATGCTCTATTTACTTCATTACAAAAAAAAGAAAATGGAAAAAAAAGAACTCTTCTCTATGAGGAATTAATTTTTGTGGAACATTGTTGTCTGTGTCTATGCTAGACAGACCCCTCCTAGTCACATTTCAATCTTTGTCTGTATCTCTCCTAACAAAGACCTTTTTCAGAATAATTTTGTCTTTGAATTGTTCTAGATTGACCTCTCCACGGCGCCTCCTTTAAAAGACCCCACTGTTAAGAAATTTTTTTGAGTAATTCATCTGTGGCTCTACCATACTGCATTATTTAGTTTTAAGCTGAGAAGAATCTGACCTCGTCCATCAGGTATGGAGACGACGATGCTGTGGTCCATTCTCACTCGGCCCTTGTACACAAAGCTGTTCTTCTTCAACAGGTCCTGTAACACACACACACACACACACACACACACACACACATCATCAATCAACAATGAACAGGGCTGAATCCTGTCACAAGTTCCACAGCATGTGAAGAAATCAGCAGGGCAAGCAACAATGAAATGAGACATATCAAAGTGAAGTGAACCAGTTAATACTGCAAAAATAATGTCACAGACATTTAAGAAAAGAAACAACAAACTAACCTATTTATGTCTCGCAAGATACAACAGACAGAAATTACTTAAGAGTTGGCTTTGATGGTAACAACGTTTAGGTACACATTTAGGACAGAAATCGACAAACAAGGACATCCCATTCTGAAATCTCTGAAATCCTCATCCACTGAAAGCATGCATGGTTCTTCTGAGGCCTGTATTTTTCCAGGGACAGTGATGGAGCAGTTTGTTTTGAGCTGTGCCTTATGGTTTTTTTATCAACAGAGACAGCCAGCCTCAATTCTGACTGAACAAACATCGGAAAAGAGAGATGAAAATGAACAAATGTGATAACACAGACATTTTACAGCAGAAACTAACAATAATTTTAGCTTTAGATGAATTTGAAATAAATGGAGGTTTTAGAACTTACAACTAACCAAACTGTTCCAAACAGAACATTGTATATCACAATACTCTGTGACATTACATATCACAATATTCTGTGATGTTACATATCACAATATTCTGTGATGTTACATATCACAATATTCTGTGATGTTACATATCACAATATTCTGTGATGTTACATTTCACAATATTCTGTGATTGTATATCTCTCAATTTTCTGTGATGTTATATATCACAATATTCTGTGATGTTACATATCACAATATTCTGTGATTGTATATCACAATATTCTGTGATGTTATATATCATAATAGTCTGTGATGTTACATATGACAATATTGTGATGTTAAATATGACAATATTCTGTGATGTTGTTTATCACAACATGCAAAAATGTATCTTGAGAGACGCCCCTCACCTTTTTGCAGTAGACAAGCTGATGGTCGAAAAGGAAGAAGAATCGATCTTGTGACCAGCCGTTAGCGTTGATTTTGTTCAGCTCTCCGGAATAGATCAGCTCTGAACTGTCGTCCAGGATGTCAGGACCCTGTGAAAACACACAGTCAAGCAGATGAGCATACAGTGGTCATAGCACCATTTTTGTCTTCAAAGAAACACAACAGCAACAACAAAAACTTTCTGACTTGTTCCTTGAGCTTCCTTCCATCAACAAACTTTCTTCTCTTCTGGGATAAAATGGGATTTTTTAACCTTAACCTTAAATGTCTGTCTCAGCAGGATGAAAATCCAGGACATCTAAAGATATGAATCCTTCACTGAAATACTTCAATTTAGAATGCACCACCCGCTAAAGGAAGTACTTCCATCTGCAACGCATCATTCAGTCTGGCTGAAGATGAACTTGTCAGCATTGTGCCACACAAAAAAAATCAGTTACTTTCCGACAGACATTAATTATGTAGTAAATGAATTAAGTCTTCCATGGGATGTATTAACCTGACCAGTAACTTCATATGAAAAATTCTACTAATGTGGGTTTTTCTACACATATCCACTTAGCCATAGCTGATAATAAAGTCTTCCATGGTAAAAGTCTACTGACATGGGTTCTTTATATACACACACACCTAGCCATGGATGGTAATTACATCATTCAAGGTAAAATTTCGACTGACATAGGTTCTTTACACATATCCACCTAACAATGGTTGATAGTAACATCAATCAAGGCAAAATTCTACTGACATGGAATCTTCACACGTATCCACTTAACCACGGCCAGTATCGACAGTCTCCAACGTCAAAGGCCCTAAAAACACATCCTTTCCCCAAGGAAAGTCCATGACATTCTGACAAGTCACACCTCCTCTGACCACGTCCTTCCCACACTCAGTCAGAAAGCAGCTGACATACTGAACACTCTTTCCAGCACAGTAATACCACATGGTCTCCTCTCACTGCCTCTTCTCCAGTCAACCCTCTACCTCTCATTGATGATCCCCTTTCTTCTATCACCTCCCCCCTCCTTCCTGCCATCTCTCTCCCTCCCTGCCCACCTCCATTGTCAGTCAACCCACCTCCCAGTCGTCGACCATCATCTGCCACTCGGCCAGCGTCTCGATGCTCTCCATCTTGCGTTTGCGTTCGTTGACCAGCTTGGCGATGTGCTTCATGGCCTCCACGGCGGAGCCCACCTGGTGGAAGTCCGGTGGGTCCTCCGGGTGTACTTGAGCAGCTCGGCCAGCTGCAGGTGGTACTTGCAGATCTTCTGCACTGGGGTCAGTAGGAAGCCTTCCAGGGGGATCTCCGTCATCTCTTGCAGCAGTCGGCATGCCTGTGGATCGTGAGTCAAGAGTCAGTCAGTCAGGACCAGCTCTCTACCATGGTGACAGAAGCATACATTTTTGCTGTTTTGCCTTTTATTCTTTAAAACACAGAGTATTTATAAAGCGCCTTGCCAAAGGTTCTGGGCGCTGACAGTCCACACTCTTGTGTACACAACAGGCTGCCTACCTGGGTTGTGCCAACTGAGGAGCTGCCTGCCGGTGCTTCATTCAGACGTTTCTTGAGTCATCCAGTCAATATCTTTCACTCAGTTTTCTTACTCTGTTCATTCTTTCAATTTCTTACGCAGGGTGCATGTCATATGCCTTTAATCTCTCTGTGTCTATCTCTTTGTTCCACGGCTTGGACTCACCGAGAGTTTTGCATTTGCAACCGTTTGTACACCCACGATTAAGGCAACTATATTCTGTCTTCAGGATAAAATCTAAATATGACACTGGTGTGCATGTGATTTACTTTCATGTCATCCATTCAAGAGACACACAATGGCCTACTCTACTCCACAGGTGGGAATGGGATTAACCGTGTATGCAAAAGTTCCTTTATTCATGTGGTCACACACCTCAATTGAAAGTCTCAGGACTAGGCGGAGACTGGAGTTTGCACAGATGTTAAATGTCAAGAGAAATCTCCTCCAAAAACTGGCTGTCTGGAATCCATACAGGACTAGGCGGAGACTGGAGTTTGCACAGATGTTAAATGTCAAGAGAAATTCTCCTCCAAACTGGCTGTCTGGAATCCATACAGGACTAGGCGGAGACTGGAGTTTGCACAGATGTTAAATGTCAAGAGAAATTCTTCTCCAAACTGGCTGTCTGGAATCCATAGACATGCTAAGAAAATCACAAGCTCACATGTCCAAGACCATGAAAGTCCTTAATAAAGAAAAAATCAGAAAACCTCGGGGTCATTCGTCTAATCCATAAACATTCTACACAAATCACAGTCTCACACAGACAGCAGCCTTCACCCCTACAACACAAACCTTAGAACCAATGCATGCATGTACCTCTCATTCTATGATCCCTGCATATCCACACACATACACACAGACAAGCATACAGTGTGATCATGTTCCCTTTCATCTTTACACATACCATGTGGATACAACATGATCACTTTTATTATCATCTTTATCATAATCATTTCTGTATGTGAACTTTCAACCTTCCCTCATGGGAGACCACACTTTCACACTACAACTCCTCTCACTCCTTTTTTTTTCACCCCTTCATTTTTTTTTTCAAACAGGAATTTAATCATCAACACCACAGGTCCACCCTCCCATTTCAGTTTGCACCTGCAGGAATTTTCAGTTAGACATCACATGAATGATGGAAGACATTACAGAGAAGTTCCAGAACTGAAATTTGCTTAGAATGGCGTTGACTTATGAACTATCAAAATAAATGACAAAACTCGGTTTACATTGAACATGCTGTGAGACCACTTGGCTTCCTGAGAAACAAATCTTCAGATAAATCAACCGTGAAAGGAAAGCAGGGTTGACACATGTCATGACAGTCACTGACCGTGAAAGGAAAGCAGGGTTGACACATGTCATGTCGGTCACTGACCTCAAAGAAGTGGCGATAGCGTTTGACCCGGTACATCTCCCGCAGCTCCTCGCAGGCGGCCGGATGGTTGTTGCAGTACTCACTGTAGATTTCAAACTGCTGTGTCTGCAACAACCAGTAGAATCCCTTGACATTTTCACAATTATCATCACTGTTTTTATCATTATCATCATTTAGCAGCAGCGGCAGTTACAGTTACAGTAGTAGTAACAATGGTAGCTGCAGTAGTAGCAGCAGTAGTAGCAGCAACAGCAATAAAGGTGAACAACTAAAAGTTGTGATAGCAGTACCAGTAATTAGAGCAGAAGTACTAATTGTGGTAGTAGCAGCAATAAGAGAGGTATCACAAGTAGTGGCAGAAGCAGGAGTAATTAGAGTGGAGGTACTGACAATGGTAGCAGCAGCAATATGAGCAGAAGTACCCAAAGCAACAGCAGTTGCAAAACGAATGGAGTAAAACTACCAACAACGGTAGCAGCTGCAATACAAGTAGAGTTACTGAAAGTACTAGCCTCTGCAACACTGATTCGAGTAGAAGTACTAACAACAGTAACAGCAGCAACAAAAAAAATAAATGATAGCAGTAGCAGCATCTGCAATAAGAGCAGACATATCAACACTGGTAGCAGTAGCCATAAGTACTTAATGTCATTTGTACCAGCAATAACATGAACAGTAGTACTACAACGTAAGTACAAAGAGTAGCAATGGCAGTAATAATGAGAGTAGAAGTACTAACAGTAAGAATAGTAACAGCAGCAGTAGTACCTGGAGAAGTACCAACAGCAGTACTAGTAGTAGCAGCAGTAAAAGGAGTAGAAGTATTAACAACAATACAGCAACAGTAAAAAGAACAGTACTGACAATAGTCTGCAGCATCTGCAGCAGCAATAGGAAAATAAAGAAGTTCTGATGGAAGCAGCAGCGATGAGAATAGAAGTACTAACAGTAGTAGCACCAACAGAATTAGCAGCAGCAGTAATGAGAATAGAAATATACTGACAGTGGTAGAAGCAGCAACAGTAATCACAGCAGCAGAACAGCAGCAATCAGCTAACAGTAACAGCAGCAGCATCAGTAAGAAAAGCACTAACAGCTAAAGCAGCAGCAGCAATAAAAGTAGAAGTACTAATGTGAGAAGTAGAAGCAGCAGCAATATAAGGGTATGAGAACCGATAATTGCAGCAGCAATACGATTAGACATATACTAACAGTAACATCAACAATACAAGCAGTAATAAGAATAGTGATGGCAGCCATGCATGTAGCAATTCTATCAGTAGTAGCACCAGCAATACAAGTAGAAATGCTAACAGCAGTAGCAGTACTAACAGTAGCAGCAGCAGCAGCAGCAGCATAAGTACTGAAGTACTAACAGTAGAAGCAGCAGTAGTACTATCATGGGCAGCAGCAACAACAATAACAGCAGCAGCAGCAGCTGCAGTAGCACTAACTGAAGTAATGCCCAAACCAGCAGCAGCAGCTGCAGTAGTAGTAATGGAGCAGCAGCAACTAATGGGAGCAGCAGCAGTTGAAGTAGTAAAAACTGATGTAGCACTAAAGCAGCAGCAGCAGCTGCAGAAGAAGCAGTTGCAGCCCAGACACCTCTCCATGACCCCTGTGTCTCACCTTATCCAGAAGCAGTGGCCAAACTGGGTGAGGTGGGGATGCTCCCTGTTGATGGCTGCCTGCAGGTCTGCCAGCAGCTTGGTGGCAAAGTCGTAGATGACCTCGATGTTGCTGAAGATGACCCTGACCTTTTCCTCAGGAAACATCTCTGGCCTCTTCCGGGTCTGCTTCAGGTAGCCCTGAGTTCACAGAGGAAAAAATCATGTTCACAGTCGACCGGACCATGGTGCCAACATGTGGACTAAGAACAGCTAGAGAACAAAATCGTTTCAAAGTGAAAGGCAAACATGTCTCTCTGACATCACACAGAGACCATACTATAAATGAGAAAGTTAACCATTTCACACAAGATGAAAATATGCGAGTACAAAAATGTGAAAATGAACTCTATTCATAACTGAACTCTCATTATCTGTATTAATGACTCCCTCCAGAGCGGGAGATGAATGTTTGTCTTTTTTCTTTTTGTTGTTGTTTTTCATGTTTTTTTTGTTTTCATTTTTATTGTAAGGTATACAAAGAAAATCACCAAACTCAAACATAAGATTATCGCTAGTTCTCATAATATGTTGTGTGTTTTACAGTGCAAGCTTATCTAAATATCTATCAGTTGCATGGTATATCAGCTGTTTTTCATGCCCATTTTCTTTCTTTCTCTTCTTTGTTTTTCAATTCAAATTGCTGTTAAGTAATAATGAATACTTCGTGTATGCATGCTTGCGTCCTACAGATGTGTGTCACTTATGAGTTGAAAGTTTCTGTGCACCGTCTTCCTTGGCACATCTGTAATTTCTCAACTCGTCTGGTTAAAATCTGATATTAAAAAAAAAAAAAAATCTAAAGTGTATACGTTATTTCTTTGACTACCACCATTACCACCCTCCTTTTGCTGCTTTAAGGGGGGGAAAAAAAAAGCGCTTCCAAGTTTTCCTTGCATGCTGTATCATTTATGTGTCACCAAGTTTTAATAGGCATGTTCCGAACTCTTAGATTATGTTGTGTGTCTCTACATCGATGACATGTTGTGTACCAAACTGTCTTCGTTGAATATATACACACATAGTAAGTTTTGGGTTGTTTGCACAGACAGTAACCATAAACACGTCTGTGCTCTTCAGTAAGAGCTCTATTATCATCAGAGGCGTCATTTTGTTCTTACAGTTATTGCAAGATGTTTTGTTTTGCTGTTGCATTTTCGTAAAATTGTACTGACAGAAGGATTGAGAATTATGTGTATCACCTCTACTGACTGACAAAGACAGGCAGCAATAGAGAAACCGGTCATTTCATTCAGTTTCTCACATTCAGACAAAAAATAAACTGTAGCATATGACAAACAATGCTCACTCAGTTAATCTCACTGGTTAATTGTGAGTGAGAATGAAGCAATCTCTCTCCACCCTCTCCACTCCATATTCACACACCCCCACCCACCCACCCACCTACTTGAAAATAATTCATAGTCGGATTAACCTCAGATTGCACTCACATATTCTTGGACATGCATAAATAGTCCCTTCTCACTCTCTCATTCATTCACACACACACACACACACACACACACACACACACACTGCCTGAAACAGTTCATAGTCGGATTAACCTAAGACAGCACTCACCTATTCTCACAAACACACACACACAAATAGCTCCTTCTTATTCTCTCAGTCGCACGTGCGCGCGCGCACACACACACACACACACACAATCATCACACCACCACAAAAGGAACTGTTGGTTCTTAGAAGAGGCCTGATTAACAGACCTGGACCTGCTTGGAACTCCCAATACAGATGACAGAAGCCCACAAATAGGCCTGAGAGGAGCTGGGGGCTACATTCGGCTACAGGCCCGCCTCATCAGCAACACACACACCCACTCCTAAACCCACTCCACTATCTCCACGCCTACATCTCTCCTAGCCACTAACGCTTACATGCTTCCCCACCCCCCTCCTCTAACCATCCCTCTCTCTCAACAACTCCCTTCCCCTTCCTCCTCTCTCCCCTTTCATCCCATTCTCTCCCCCCCCCTCCACACTCACTCTCTCTATTCATCTTTCCTTCTCTTTAGCCTTATCTTTCTCCGTCTCACCATCTCTCTCCTACTCTTTTCTCTCTGTCCGTTTGTCTATCTATCAGCCTGTCTTTCTTTCTCAACCCCTCCTCTCCCCCCTTTCTTTTCTCCTCCTCCTCCTCCTCCTCTCTCTCTCTCGGCCTGGCCTTTCTCTTCTCTCTCTCTCCCTTTCTCCTTTGCCCCCTCCTCCCCCCCCCCCCCCCCCCCCCCTCCGTGTCCCCCCACCCCTTCTATTTCTCCTTCCCTCTTTCTTTCTTTGTCTGTCTCTTAACTGCTCCCAACCACCTTCTCTCTCCCTCAACCCTTCCTCTACACCTATACCCATCGCCGCCCCAATCTCTTTCTCTCTCTCTCTCCGACTTTCTCTCTCTCTCTCTCTCTCTCTCTCTCTCCCAGTCTCTCTGTCTCTCCCCCCCCCCCGTCTCTCTCCCTCCCTCCCTCTCTCCCTCCCTCCCTCCCATCGTGTAATCCCGGGTCTGGCGGGCTGTCACTCAGTGGTCAATGGAATGTGATCAGAGGGCCCAGGAATAGACCACATGAACGCGCCCTGCCACTAACACCCCCCCTCCCCCCTTCCCCCTACCGCGCTGCCAGCAGTGGGGAGACGATAGGGCAGAGGTGATGGGGGATGGGAGGAACGGAGAGATGGGGAAGGGACGTAGGGGAGAGACACAGGGAAAAGTGGAGGAAGATGGCGCAAAAGAAGAGTTGAGCAGACAGACAAAGAAAGAAGAGGAGTGGATACAAAACTGGTAGCAGTGGTGGGGAGGGGGGGGGGAGACCCAAGCTAGCATCCCCTCCAAACACACACACACACACACACACACACACACACACACACACACAAAGTACGTACACGTACCTACTACCCACCCACTCACTCAGATGAAGACCTTCCCATTCGATCCAATCATTTTCCCGTTCAAAAGGTAAGACGCTGACATTTAGTGACAAATAGGGATATAGAAAGAGGGGGGGGGGGGGGGGGGGGGGGGGGGGGGGTAATGTAATGTTGCTTATAGCCCAGCCGACCGCAAAGGGCCATATCGGGACTGTCACCGCGTTGTCAACTCACAAGGGTAGGGAAGGCGAAGGGATCGAATGTGTAGGAAGCGGGGGGGGGGGGGGGAATATAACCTTCAGCAGTTTCATTCTCTTAAAAAATGAAAAACAAAAAAACAAAAAAAAAAAAAAAACCCACCACAATGACGACAGAACACACACACACACACACACACACACACACACACACACACACACAAACGAGCACACACACACACACACACACACACACACACACACACACACACCGTCCCACCTTTCCCCACACACAGATAAAAAGGAACAGACAATACTAGAGGGGAGAGCCCAACACCAAACCACTCACCTCAATCACGTCCTTCAGGTGTTTGACGTACTCGGCCTCCGCCGTGATGATCTCATTCACCACGTTGGCCCTCAGCTGGGTCTTGTTGCACGTGCTGGGGCAGGGGGTCGTGGCCTGCACTCTCTCTCCTCCTCCTCCTCCTCCTCCTGGATCCTCAAGGTCATCTCCGCCTCAAGGTCGTCCTGGTTGACGCGCAACTGTGAAAGAAACGACTCTAGGTCAGGTGACATGCTGCTCGCTCGCATCAGGTCGGAGCTGCTGCGAGTGCTGCTGTTTAAAATGCTTGAAATGCCCGGTGCGGAACGCATTGGATGCTTTAGACCATGCAGCGCTGAGAAACGCTTACAGAGGTGGCGACTGTGTCCCTGAGGTAGGCAAGACTTTTCTACAGTCTGAAGAGGAGAGCTGCCTATCAAGGAGTCTGGTGACAGTGAAACAGTGTATCCCAATATGCACGCGGGCGCCAAACCACGGTCACGAAGCATTGTGCCTGCTACAGAGAGTGGACTGGCTGTGACATCTATATATGATGATTTGCTGCCGGTCACATCAGCACTACTGTTCGCTTCTGACACTCTGAGACCTACATCTGAATGCGTAACCATTCCCGAGGCTGGGGAGCTGGGTGAATCCTGACCCATCCACGTTGTTGGAAACAGCTTTTGTTCCCGGGTGAATGCATGCCGACATTTTGCCCTGTTTTTGTTCATGTCTGTTATGTTGGTTTGCTGATGGATGTCTGCACCACGGATGAACTCTGCGTCTCCAGACAGTGTGTCCACCGATAACATGTCAGCAGTTTGTTCACAGGGCTGTGTGTTCTGTAGACAGACACGGTGTCTTTAAAACTGTCTGCCCTGTGAATGAACAGAATGTCTTCAGAAAGGGCGTCCACAGACAGGTCTGGTTCAGACCCCGAGCTCTCAAACTTCCTGCTGTCTGAACCAGTCTTGTTTGTACTCACATCAAGAGAACTGGTAACGACAGAACAGCTGATGTTGTTGCTCCTCTTATTTCCCTTGCCTTCTACATTTGGCGCCGAATAATCTTTAACCTGTGAAGAAAAGGATTTGAGAGTGTGTGCAGAACGACAGGCTGGAGGCGTATTTTCGATTTTCCCAAGTTCATGGACTTGCAACGCCGTGTTCCCAATGTGGGTTTTGGGGGACAGACCTTGCCTTCGCTCAGCACACCTTCCTGTCTGCTGCTGTTCGAGAAGTCAAAGGCAGAAATCATTTCTGGCGTGGACAGCAATACATGAACACGACGAGATATCCGATCTGAAGTCTGTGACCTGCCGTGTGTCCCTTCACCTGATGAGGCCTTCAGACCCGCCAGGCCATCGCTGCGTGCTCTGCTGTCACCAAAAGAGGACTGGAACGCACCCAACCAGGACCTGCAGTAGGACTTCAGTTTCCAGCCAGACTGTTCACGGATCTTGCAATCACTTTGCTTTGTTTGATGGTTTTGTCTTCGGGTGTGGCCGGCTTCGCAAGTCTGGTCGGTGGGTCTGCAGCAGGCCTTTCCCTCTACACGCACCTGCAGCCTTTTTCTGTCCGGACTGCTGGAGTCTGGCGGT
>JADBJO010001715.1:75000-80000 GCA_016801955.1 Conus betulinus | reverse complement strand
TATTCATTCCAGTCATGACGCCTCCCCCCCCCCCCCCCCCAATTCCTCTTTTGAATTGCCAGCGCTCTAGGTCCCTCATTAGTTGACTATCACATGATGAGCATTTTAACCATTTTTTTTAACGACTATCATTACTGGTTATGATTGTCATGAAGACAGTCATTTTAATGACGACTACTAGCGTTCTGTTTTTGATTTTGTTTTATAATCACTATCACCGCTTTAGTTATTAATGGCGTGATGACAGTCATTATAACAACGACTACTAGCGTTCTGCCCCGTCCTGACCTGATCGAGGGTAGCCAGGGTGACCCTGGAGGCACGGGTGCTCTGGGACTTCTCCCGCTGGTAGTCCATGGACAGCTCCGACTCGTCGGAGGAATCATCGTCATCGGCTCCGCCCTGGTAGTTCAGCTCGCCGCTCATGTCACCGCCTGCACGCATCATGGCACAAAACATTACGTCCTGACTGCCATTTCATTGCATCATGGCACAGAACATGACATCCTGACTGTCATGTCATTGCATCATGGCACAGACCATTACATCCTGACTGTCATGTCATTGCATCATGGCACAGACCATTACATCCTGACTGTCATGTCATTGCATCATGGCACAGACCATTACATCCTGCCTGTCATTTCATTGCATCATGGCACAGACCATTACATCCTGACTGCCATTTCATTACATCATGGCACAGAACATGGACATCCTGACTGCCATTTCATTGCATCATGGCACAGAACATGACATCCTGACTGCCATTTCATTGCATCATGGCACAGAACATTGCATCCTGACTGCCATTTCATTGCATCATGGCACAGAACATTGCATCCTGACTGCCATTTCATTGCATCATGGCACAGAACATTGCATCCTGAATGCCATTTCATTGCATCATGGCACAGAACATTGCATCCTGAATGCCATTTCATTAAGTCCATGCTACGAGGCAGACAAAGACATCTCAGGAAGACAAGCGGACAGGACAGAAGGAAGGGAGGAAGGAAGGAGAAAATAAAAGTAAAGAAGGTAGGGTTAGTGGATAGAAGAATCAAAGGGAAGACTGGAGGTATGGAAAGAATGTAGGGCAGCAGGAAAGAAGGAACAGAAGAAAGGAATGGAAGGAAAATGAGGAAGGAAAGGAGTCGTGAAGAACTGGAAGAAAAAAAAAAAGCAAGGCATGAAAGTTGTCTTGATTACTAGCGGGAAAAAAAATCGTTTCCAAAACAAATACATAAGAATGGTTCACACAAGCAGAAAAACAGTGGAGGATAAGAATGCAGAGTCAAAGAGAGTGAGGGAAAAAAAAAGGAAGGGGGGGGGGGGAGGAAATGAAGCAAGGAAAGAAGAAACCGAAGAAGAAAGAAGGAATGAAGGAACGAAAGGTGGGAAGAAGGAATCGGAGAGCGAGCGAGGGGAGAAGGAACACATGAAGGATGGAGGAAGGAGAGGAGGACCCCATGGAAGGGGGCAGAGGGTGCTCAGAAAATAAACAGAAAAAGTAACGACAGAAAGCAAGGCTTGAATGAAACAAAGAAAGGAGGAAGGAAGGTAAGCAGAATGGAAGGAACGAGTGAGTGGTTATCTGTTACCCTTGCAACGTTTCAATATTTGGGGTCAAAGTTCACCAGGAAACAAGTCGCCCTCTGGTGCAGTTCAGCTTCTGCTAACTCTGACCTACGAACTCTAAATTCAACGTTTTTTTTTCTAGTCCTTTATGCTCTGTGACATTTATTTTTTCTTTGATCGTATCCCATGGGATACCAGCTGTGGTGTCGTGTGCATGTCAAGCTCGAAATGCGGCGAAGGTCTTCTTGAAAAAAAGGAAACATGAGGCTAATTCTTAGTGTCTATCATGCGGCCAACCTGCAACCATGGCCCAGTGTCTCATCTATTTATTTAACAGAGAACTCTCTGACATGATTAACACTGCAATAGTCCAGACGGGATGGCCATACCCCCTTCAAAAAAGTGTAATAATTCAACATGAAGTGTAAACGCATAACGACTTAGAAGTTTCATTTATGAGGCGTCACTGCACGCACACTGGTCCATACAGGTCGCCACATCTGTGTAGCTATGACACAACAACTGTAAATGAAGCTACGTGTCATGGTAACGGCTCTGCGTCTATTCACCCCCTACTGGAGAGCAGGAGGACAGCGGAGCTGGGGGAAGGAAGGGGAGGGGAGCTGAGGGGGACTGGTAAAACGGGTAAGAACAGTCTGAATACTGTTGGGGGAGAACAATAACAACACACGGTACTATCTTCTTTCAGTCTCTGTGAATACCTTCGTGGGGGGAGGGGGGGGCGCTCTTTTCTGGTTTTCTACGACCCAGTCTGGTCCTAAATGAGGCAGGGAATCGTAAACATCATGGGAACCAGAGTCGCCCTACGTGTTCTGTAAGTCCTATCTGGTCCTGTTCACAGCGTTTCTAGACTTGGGTCTCACTCACCGTGGAAAATCGCATCTCGGAAATCCAGCGAAGTCCGTCTCGCAGCACGAACTATGTTCATAAAACGAACAGCCAGCATCGTCCTTTCTAGGGTCTCACCGCCTGTTTCTAGGCTACCGTTGTAAAGATGTCTCCATAACGGTCTGTGTACTTGTGTTATATTGTTTCACACACAGCATACAGTGAAGTGTCCGTAGCACAATCTGTCATAGTTTCTGCACGAGTTCCTTGGTAAAGATTCTCGCCAAAATGAAAACTACAACCTTTCACCATCATGCATGTCACAACAGGGTACATTACCACCACGATTCTCTTGAAATACTGACGCTTCTTTCCAACACTGAACAGTACATCGTCATGACTGAAACTGTGTTCTTAAAAACAACAACAACAACTAAATCAACTCCAGGATAAACTGTTCTAAAGAACATACTTCACCCCCAATACAAGATATCCTGCACACTGTGTTTTTCCTACTAACGTTTTTAGAACAGATATCAAAAATGCAAGTTATTCTGAAGATTGTATTGCCAGAGCGATCTACTTCAAGATATTTTTTCTCCAATCTAAACAATCTTGAAGACCACACATCTTCAGCGAAAGCTGTTCTACTTACTACAGACCGCCAACACACACTATTCTATATGACAGCAAGACGAGCTCTACAGACTGTAAGTGACCAACACAAGACTGTCTGAAAAATGTGCACCGCCCAACACATATCATTCTGAAGAAATAAAAAGAACAGACTACGCATATTTCACGCGTCCTCGATGAACGCCCACAATCTGGACATTCAAAAGACCATTTTCACTGTAAAAAATGTCCTTTATTTTCATGGCAACAGCACACGGTGTTGAGACAGCAAGAACATGTAGAATCGTCTCGGCCACACACCATTTTCCAGAATACTGCTCTAACATGACACAGTCATTGCTGCTTTAGCGTTTGGCTGCCGGGAGGGGGAGGCATGGGGTGGGGTGGGGTGGGGGTAACGCTGACATATGCTGGATGGTCGGCATATGGCTGAATGGATCACAAGCTTTGCTGATTAATTCACTGGTCGGCTGCCGGACTTGGTTCAACTGGTCGTGAATCTGGCGCGCTCGTGGTATATAAGGTAGCCCGCTTTTCATGGCACGAGTCAAAACACGTACTGCACGCGGGCATGCACGTGCGTGCGTGCTCTTTCACTATCTTTAGGTCTGTCTGTCCGTCTGCGTCTGTCTGTCTGTCTGTCTCTCTCACACAGACACACAGACGCATATGTATTGATACCTAATCGTTCTCCCAAAAAGCTCTGGGAAGACATAGAGAAGCGAGAGGCAGAGAGAGAGAGAGAGAGAGGGGAGAGGGAGAGAGAGAGAGGGAGAGAGGAGAGTGAGGGAGAGGAGAGGAGAGAGGAGAGAGAGAGAGAGGAAGATGATGGGTGGATGGGAGAGGAAAAGAGAGAGCGAGAGGGGTGTGTGTGCAGGATATCGGAGAGGGAGGAGAGAGAGGAGAGACTATCTATTTATTCCGATTATCCACCAGGGAGGAGAGAGAGAAGTGAGCAGAGAGGAGGAGAGGAGGCACACAGAGACCCGACAAAGGGACAGAGATATATGATAGGATGATAGGGGGAGGAGGAGAGATATATAGTAGATTGACGGGAGGGAGAGGAGAGGGAGCGAGGGGGGGACGAGGAGAGGAGAGGAGGGAGGGAGGAGCGAGGGACGAGAGATCATATATAGAGACATACAGGGAAGAGAAGAGAGGAGGAGAGGAGAGGAGGGAGTAGAGCGAGTGGAGAGAGAGGAGGAGAGAGAGAGATCGAGAGAGAGAGAGAGAGAGGAGAGAGAGTGGGAGAGAGAGAGGGATGAGAGAGAGGAAGTGAGAGAGTGAAGAGGAGAGGGCGAGAGAGAGAGAGAGTGGATGGGGACTTGAGGGAGAGAGGAGAGCGAGGAGAGGTTGAAGAGGAGAGCGAGGGGACGAGACGGGATGAGGAGAGAGGAAGCAGGAGAGAGGAGAGGCGGAGAGAGACGAGGGAGAGAGATTAGCAGGAGAGCGAGATAGAGAATCGGTGGAGAGCGGAGGAGCAGGAGTGAGAGAGAGGAGGGAGGAGAAGAGACCGGGTCGGAGAGGAGAGAGGGAGAGGGGGAGAGAGAGTTGATGGAGAGGGAGGAGGAATGGGAGAGAGAGAGAGGGAGAAAGGGAGAAGATGACAGAGAGAGGAGAGAGAGAGATCCGAGACAGACGGAGGAAGGAGGATGGTGAGAGGAGCAGAGAGGATGATGGAGAGAGGAGAGAGAGAGAGGGAGAGGAGGCAGGGAGGGAGAGACGGCAGGGAGGGAGAGAGGAGAGAGGAGGAGAGAGTGGGAGAGACGCGAGAGGAGAAGGAAGATGCCGGATAGGCGAGAGGTATGGAGAGAGAGAGGGGGGAGATGGGGGATGGTCACGTCTCAGACCTTTCCTCCCACCCGGACGCACCGAGAGACCCAGAGGAGTGAGGAGGAGAGATGGGCGGGGGGGAGAGAGGGGTTGAGGGAGGA
>JADBJO010001715.1:55000-67500 GCA_016801955.1 Conus betulinus | reverse complement strand
TGTGTGTGTGTGTGTGTGTGCGCGTGCGTGTGTGTGCGTGTGTGTGGTGTGTGCGTGCGCGCGCCTCTATGTGTGTCGCGCGCGCGCATATTTTTCTTTCTGTGTTAGACTCTTTTTTTTTCTTTTTAAAGATTGAAAGTCCTTCGAATAAGACCTCCTAACCGTGCTCCATTCGCGAACGCACGCATTTACATCTCGCACACACCTAAAATCCCACCACCAACCTTCGGAAGAGAAAGAAAGTTTTGGGCCGCTGATTTAGGTAGCAGTATACACACAGCAAGCATCCTTTGCGACAACAAAACATCGAAAGAATGACTGAAGTCTAATTCGACTGAATGACACGGGACACGAGATAGGCAGCCCGTCCCTGAGAGAGTGTGGGTCGTGAAGCATTAAGATCTTTGGTCTTTGCGAGGATGGGCTGGGCGCTGCACACGCACTCTCACGTCGATAAATCTAAAAGACTGGCAGTCTTTTTCTCTTTTTCGCCTCCATTCCCGTAGCCAGAAACATTTCACGTGAACCACTCATGAACAAGAACGAGGGCTTTAATTTAAAAATCTACAGATGCCAGGGCACTGAACACCCCCCCCCCCCCCACCCCCCCACCACCCCCCCCCCCCCCCCCCCCCCCCCCTTCTCCCTCAAGCCAGTCGTCACACAATGACAGGAACAGGAGGAGACCGTTAGCCCAGATCCAGACGCAACGTACACTACTCGCACAGTTTAAGAATCCACGACAACAAGAGCACGCCTGTCTGTGTTCCATAGACGCAATGCTCTCTAATGGCTTGTTGGACAAATAAACACCACAAAGAAAGAAGTAAACAGAAAAGAGCCGTGTTTTTTTTTTTGTTGTTTTTGTTTTTTTTTTTGTTTTTTGTTTTTTTTTTGCTACAGGTTTTCTCCTGGCCCATCGACACGAGTCTTGGGTAGCGACCAAGTCCTACATGGTAAGTTTAAGACCACAAAGGGCACTCACTGAGACAGCCTGATCATCAGACACTATACTGTGGTAACAGACTACCTCCTTATGTTCCAGTTGGGACAGACCTATTCTCAGGTTAAAAAAAAAAAATGTATATCGTAATATTGTGAAAACACGCCAAACTAGAGAGGTACTATATGGCTCTCAGCGGCTAGGCACTTCTTGTCGTCAATTAAGGTATGTGTGTGTGTGTGTGTGGGGGGGGTGGGGGGGGGGAGTGGGTGTGTACGTGTGTGTGTGGGGGGGGGGGGGGGGGGGGGGGAGTAGGTTGTGCCCTGAATACAGAGCAAACGCCAATCAAGACCACCGAAGAGACTCGCCAGCACAGCAGCGTCTCCTCCAGCTGGCTGCCCTCTAATGACTGGATGTTGACTGCCCCCTGAGGACTGCTAGGGGAGGGAGACGGAAGGGGAAAAGAGAGAGAGAGAGGGAGAGAGAGAGGGGGGAGAGAAGGGGAGAGAGGAGAGAGAGGGAGGGGGAGAGAGAGAGAGAGGGAAGGAGAGAGAGAAAGGAGAGAGAGGGGGGGGGAGGGAGAGAGAGAACAGACAGTCGGAGACAGAGAGACAGAGACAGAGAGAGAGAGAGAGAGAGAGACAGACAGACAGAGAGACAGAGACAGAGAGAGACAAGAGAGACAGATAGTCAGAGTGAATGAGAACAAATTTCCACGGCTCCTCCGACCACAGGACGGTCCTATTTCTGGTGCACCAGGGGAAATATAACACACCGACCGTCTTCAAGACAAGGTTTCCCTTTTTACCCCAACCCCTAAAAGACAACGTCTACCTCGTTTGTAACGAAGATAATGTGCACCTTCGTGGGGAAGGGACTGGAATTAGCAGCTGAACAGTTGAAACTTTTTTCTTCTTTTTTTTTTTTTTTCATCTGTTTCTTTTCTGAATGGATATTTACCTCGGGATACAGAATTCGTTCCGAATTCTGTCCCCCTTCTTCGCCATTGGTGGAAACAGCCTTCGGAATTTACCTGTTGAAATTTTAACAGTTTAAAACTCCGTCTTTTTTTTCCCCTCATCCTCTTCTTTTATTAATAGGTATCAATAAATATGCCGGGGCTACAAGATTTCGCCAAATTCTGTCTCTTCCTGTCAACTTACTTGCGATTGGTAGACACACAGCCGTCGGAAGTCACCTGTCGAAGATCCTAAACCTGTCCCTTGATCCTTAACGGCGCCGGAATTTAATGGGACCGTCCGATTTGGGGCCATTCCTCATCTTTTCACCAGGTTTTTGTTCAAATCGGCTTCCAGTTTGGGGATGGGGATGGGGTGGGGGTGGGCGGGGTGGGGGGTGGGGGGTAATCTTGCCAACAGACAAACAAAACCAGCAGACGAGAGAGAGAGAGAGAGAGAGAGAGAGAGAGAGAGAGAGAGAACCTACAACCTCCTCGGAGGTGACAATCCACTCATTTCCAGATGTATCCGACTCGTTTGTCCTGATCAACACGTCACACACGCGCACATGTCGGAAAGCAAACCAGCCGAAAGCCAGCTAGTTGTACTGACTTACGTGTTGTCCTACCTCAACAGAACGGCTTGGATGCTACACATAGCCTGCCATGCTGCACCTGCACCATTCCGTGCATTGGTCTCCCACCACCACAACACCGGAGAGAGACAACGTCAGTGGTTTAGTCTCCTGCTGGACAAAGCCACACTACGACCACACCGCCGGTTTTTATCGCTTGCAGGCGACTTGTACAACAGCATTTGTGTAGCGGTCGTGGGCAACTGTGACCACTCTCTCTCTTTCTCTCTCTCTCTCTCTCTGCCCTTAGGGCAGAACACGGGTGGACGTGATAAACATCACCACCCATCGACCCCCTTCACGTTTTTCCTATCTGACCGTCGCCTCTTGTCCTTAAAAAAAAAGTACGCGCACGCACATTCGCGCGCGCGCACGCACATTCGCGCGCGCGCACGCACATTCGCGCGCGCGCGCGCACATTCGCGCGCGCGCGCATGCACGTATACGTGTGCACGCGCTGTTGCTGTTTCATTTTTCCGTCGATCGCAATTCTCCTACCCCATCTCATCTCTCACCATTCTCCACCCCCTCCCCTTACAACAACCACACACTTCCATGTCATGGATCGGTGTATTCCTACCTCGTTTCTGTTTAAGTCAGAAAACACGCGCGTGCGCCCGCGCGCGCGCGTGCGCACGCACACACACATACAGGAAAGGAAAGAGAGAGAGAGAGAGGAGAGAGAAAAGAGAGGGTGTGAGAGCAAGTGACAATGTGTGTGTGTGTGTGTGTGTGTGTGTGTGTGTGTGTGTGTGTGTGTGTGTGTGTGTGTGTGTGTGAGTGAGTGCGTAAGCGAGGGAGACAGATAGCAAAATCTGAACTCAATTCCAAAGAAAGTATGCAAAGCCAACACACAGACACACACAAAACGAAACAAAAAGAGGAGGGAGATTTTGTGTGGTGATGGGAAGAGAAGAAAAATTAGAACTGAAGTAATACCACACACACACACACACACACACACACACACACACACCGCACGCACGCACGCACGCGCGCGTGCACGCAAGCACGCGCGCACACACACATACATACGCGCGCGCGCATGCGCGCGCGCGCGCACGCGCACGACCAGACCAGGCAATTTAGTATGGCCATAGGTTCAGAGAGAGGTCAATCTTCGTGCACCTCGACAAATAGAGTGCTGACCTTGAGCGCACTGCTCCGCAAAGGCCGTCGTTGTCTTTACACTATTATCTTCTTTACACTGACTGCCCTCATCACATGAATTAGTACCCAAGGCCATCATTGTCTTTACACACTATTATCTTCATTACATTGAATGCCTTCAACACATGAATTAGTACCCAAGGTCGTCATTGTCTTTACACTATTATCTTCATTACATTGACTGCCTTCAACACATGAATTAGGGTCGTCATTGTCTTTACCCAAGGTCACACACAAACACACCACCCACTTTACACAAACGTACACAAAACACATATTCAACCTACACACACACATCCAACTAAAACACAACACAAAACAAAACAAAAAAAACACTCACATACCCCCCTCCCCCCAAAAAAAACCCATATCCAACACACACACACACACACACCCCACACACACACACACACACACACACTCACACACACACACACACACACACACACACACACACACACACTAAACATACACATACACACGCACCCATCCACACACACACACACACACACACACACACACACACACACACACACAAGTACACACATCCAACCACCACACACACACACACACACACACACACACACACACACACACACACACACACACACACACCCCCTACCCAGCCACCCAGCCGTAACTCACCCGTCTGGCCTTGGCGGCCTGCAGAGCGGCGGAGTCTAACCGGCCCCTGCCCCCAGGCCTCCTCAGCTCCACCAGACTGAGGATGGAGTCGTACTGCGCCCCGACCAAGGTGCCCGACCCCCCTCCTCCACCTCCTCCTAGCGTGCCCAGCCCCAGGGCACCCAGTGCCCCAGCCGCCCCGCCAGCTGCCGGGAGGAGGTGTCGGCAGACTGCAAGGAACTGCCGCCTGCAAAAAAATAAAATAAATAAATAAATAAAATAAAACCACGATCAGCATATGGGAGCAAGATCAGCAGCACGGCACACTGTTTGGCCTAAACAAGCCTGCATTTCTCACAGAGTGTACAGGTCTGCGGACGGAACGCCGTGTTGTAAAAGAAGGAATGCGGATGCTTGGCATAGCTCGCCTTCTCCTGTAGAGAGAATTAAAATACCCCCCCACCCTCCCTCCCTCCCTCCCCTGTAGGCCCCCTTACGCTAAGAGCAGCACCGCATCTTTCCAGCATTTCCAAAGTAGACCATTTGGTGTATATTTTTGGCACTTTTGTCCACTGATGGTAAATGTGTGTATCGTAATTACTGCACCGAGTACGGACTCCACCGCAATGGGACGGTATTTCAAAATGACATGCGGTTTCCGTAATGAAACACAGTATGCCCCCCCCCCCCCCCCCCCCCCCATGATGAAAGGATGCCTACCATAGCATCGTCATGCGCTTCCTGCCCGTTCATTGAGAACCCTGGTCACTAAGTGTGCCTGTGTCCACACTGTTCCTGGTCACTAAGTGTGAGTGTGTGTGAGAGAGAGAGGAGAGAATAAGGCTACAGAGATCAATCCGCAAGGGAGTGTGCACTGATGTAAGCTTACGGTCAGCTGTTAGGAAAGGCCCCCCTCCCCCCCCCCCCCCCCCCCCCCCCCACACACACACCCTCCCTTCCTTTAAACTCTACGGCTTTAATGAACCTTCCCCTCCAACATCATCCACGGACCCTCTAGCCAAGGGTTCTTTTTCCACTATATTGACCATCACCGCTGAGGTCCTGATGGCCGGGATGACGCAGCACACCGGATGTCCTGGCAAGAGAAGCCCTTTCTGAGCAACCTGGAAGGTAACAGAGCGAGACACAGCCCGGGGAGAAGGAAGACAACCACGGTGGACATAGGAGTTGAAGAGAAACGGTCGCACTTTCTTTACTTTTTTTTCTTGGGGGGGGGGGGGGGGGGGGGGGGGGGGGGGGCGCAGATAACCCAGACAGGTAAAGATAAGGGACCACTGGAGGTACTGAACAGTGGGGAAAAGAAATGAAGGTAAACGGCTTCACCTGAAAGAAATTTCTTGCTCACTTTTGGTCCTTTGCCTCCCCGAGTAGCACAGGCCATGGAAGATAGTTCCGTAATGCAAGCGATTCTGGGCTGTCCTTCGTCCCACTGTCCAGCTGGCTCATTTCCAGTTCAGCACAACCTCGGGGTTTCTTCTCTGAACCTGAGGGAAGCTAGCCAAGACAGCCCCCTACAGGCATCAGTACCAAAGGGGCAGAACTCAGCCAAGACAGCCCCTACAGTACCAAAGGGACGTAACTCAGCCAAGACAGCCCCCTACAGGCATCAGTACCAAAGGGGCAGAACTCAGCCAAGACAGCCCCCTACAGGCATCAGTACCAAAGGGGCAGAACTCAGCCAAGACAGCCCCTACAGTACCAAAGGGACGTAACTCAGCCAAGACAGCCCCCTACAGGCATCAGTACCAAAGGGGCAGAACGCAGCCAGGCCCCCTACAGACATCAGTACCAAAGGGGCAGAACTCAGCCAGGCCCCCCTACAGACATCAGTACCAAAGGGACAGAACTCAACCAAGACAGCCTCCTACAGACATCAGTACCAAAGGGACACAACCCAGCCAAGACAGCCCCCTACAGGCATCAGTCCCAAAGGGACAGAACCCAGCCAAGACAGCCCCCTACAGGCATCAGTACCAAAGGGACAGAACCCAGCCAAGACAGCCCCCTACAGGCATCAGTACCAAAGGGACAGAACCCAACCAAGACAGCCCCCTACAGACATCAGTACCAAAGGGACAAAAACTCAGCCAGGCCCCCTACAGGCATCAGTACCAAAGGGACAGAACTCAGCCAGACAGCAGCCCCCTACAGACATCAGTACCAAAGGGACAGAACTCAGCCAAGACAGCCCCCCCCTACAGACATCAGTACCAAAGGGACAGAACCCAGCACATCACCATCCTCTGGCTCAGACCAGGACGTGGACGATTACCCTCTTATCTTCACACAGAGGAATGACCATGCGGTACAGGACCACAGATCGTGGTCCATGCACGGCGGTCCTGTCCCCCTCCTCTCCCCCACCCCCCACCCGGGAGATGCCCTGGGGCATCCACCATGGTCTGGTCCTGTGGCAGTCCAGGACACACGGTGACGACCTCAGCGGGGTCGTGGGTCATTCTAGCGGAACGCGGACCTCACCTCAAACACTGCACCGGCTGTCTGAGACGGCTAGGATCGCAGAACAAGAAGACGGGTAGTGCCGGAGATAACGATGAGGACCTTAGGCAAAACAGCAACGAACAAGCGAGAAAGAAAAAAAAAAGGTTGTGGCAAAGCTAAAATGCAGGGGTGGGGAAAGACGGAAGAGTGGGGTGAAAGGTGTCGGACATTCGGTTCGACCTTTTTTTTTTTTTTATTATTATTATTATTATTAGCCTTTCGTGGTGGCTGCCACTTTATAGTGCTCAGTGTCCATTTTTACGTCTGGACGGCTACCTTTGGTCAGAGACATCCAATTTCTACGATACATAATATATGCAGCAGTCTGCACTTTGTCCTAGGGCGAAAGACGCCATATACAGCCAATGTATCGGTCTGCTTTCTTCTTACGGTGTAAGACACCATTTACAGATAGCCAGTATACTGGAAGTAAATGAAACCACTCCAGACTGCATGAGAATCACCCCTCCCCCCCCCCACCCCCCACCCCCCCCTCCACACACACATACACTACCACAACCCGTACACCCCGGCTCTTGGATTTCGATGGCTCATGGGAACGATCAGACTCCAAGCAATTTGTTCCCTATATAACACCTTCAATTGTTTTTGCCCTTTCTTCTCTCCGTCGATGAAAAATGTCTCTCGGACTGGCAGAATAAGAGGACGGGTCAGGTCGATCAGGATACCGTAACCACACCTATCATTTTTGTGTTCGTTCGTGCATCACTGTGCAAAAGGCTGATTAAGCTAGACATCAGCGGACCATATTTCTCTCATCACAAAAATCACACCTTCGATCATTTGCCTGACTATATACCTCCATTCACTTACTGGTGTTGTCAAGCGCGGTGGGCAGTTCGCACCAGTCTCAAACCTCACAGTCAAATGATCCTGTTGCGGGCTAGATCACGCCCAGTTCTTCAACTCTTCAAACACACACGGTACACGTCTCTGGTCTTCTTCTTCTCTCTTCAGCCTCTGTTTAGCCAACGGGGGTATCGCTGATTCAGATGGGAGCTCTCATCCCACGCTCTCCCATTCGGTGAGGCGTGAAAAGGAAACTGTACACATTAAGGGCGGTGTTCTTCTGGCTTCAGGTGCTTACAGGTGCACAAGAGAGAAGAGACGCAGCTTATAGAGACATGTCACGTTCTTACACAACACGTCTTTACCGTGTGTACACGCTTCTTCTACCGGGAGTTTTTCGTACCTGGATCAACTAATGAAAGCCGGGCCCTCCAGCTGTTTAATTCATTGACGTGAACGACTCTCTCCCATTCTCTCTCTCTCTCAAGCACACACGGTGTACGTAAACCCCTCGTCACCCTCACACGCTGAAGTCTGGTTCAGTCTGGTCTTCCCCCTCCGTATCGATGTTCTCAAACAAAGGAGGCCTCGTTACAACATTCCCCACATTTTTCACTCGGTGATTTTCGAATTAAAAAAAAAAAAAAAAGAGCTAGCTAGCGGAAACGTTTCCCCTATCCAGAACAGACATGCACAATCTACATCTGGTAAGAAAAAAAAAAGAACACGAAGTTAAAATGTATGCGCGCACACACACACACACTGCTCTCCGTGCCCTCATCTCTCCAGACCTCTGAGTGACCGTGTGGCTGAAATAGAAGTTATTTTCTGTGTCAGTGTCAATATAGTCCAAGTGTACACACTGGACCCTCTACAACCTGGTGTCCTTGGTTTTCCACACACACACACACACACACACACACACACACACTTTGACACTGAAAACAACTTGGATCAAGATTTTGTGTAACTGACCCTGTATGTGTGTGTGTGTGTGTGTGTGTGTGTGTGTGTGTGAGAGAGAGAGAGAGAGAGAGAGAGAGAGAGAGAGAGAGAGAGAGAGAGAGAAAGAAATCCATGTTGACAGAAAAAAAAAAACCTCGACTGATACCTTCATGCAAGTATCCCTATACATAAAACAGGTATTTTGTTTTGTACACACAGCACCAAAACATGAATCAACTTTGACTGCAGTACAACAGATTGACCAACTGATCCAAGCCACGAGTTGTGATTATAGATCACCTCCTTACGCTCCAACTGAGACTTACCTCCCCTCCCTCACCTATCAATGTCCTACTTATCTCTCCATGGTCGCTTTCAGATTTTGTAATATTCAAATGTACCTTGTGGTCTTAAATATATGTCAGCGAACCGCCCAGAGAAACGTGGACAAACGAGTCACAAGACAAAACACAACGCGTTTCGACCTCTTAGGTCTTCTTCAGGTGAAACAAAAACGAATAAAATAACGAAAATTCACTTAGCTTTGATCGCTTCAGATTTCAGCGCAAGGAAGAAGGCGTTGAATCATTATTATTGAATCATTTTGCAACTAAAACTAGTACCTTGTGGTGGGTTTTTTTTCGGATATGGCCCTTTGCGGTTGGCTTGCTGTAAGCATTACCTTACCTTTGTGTTTATCCCTCAGTTGTTGTGGATTCTCAATCTTTCTATCAAGTCATACTGGTTGTTTGACCTTGTTTTTTTTTTTTTTTTTTTCCCTCAGCTGTGAATTTCTCATCTTTCCATCAAGTCATACTAAATTTCTGATAATGTGATTTCCCCCCTCAGTGGTGGATTCTCAATCTTTCCATGAAGTCATACTGGCTTTCTGATTTTTGTATTTCCCTCTCAGCGGTGGATTTCAAATCTTTCCATCAAGCCATACTACATACCTGATCATATATTTCTTTCTTAGTTGTGGATTTCCAATCTTTCCGTCGTCATGTTGGTTTTTCCTGACTTTGAATTTTTTCCGCTCAGTTGTGAATTTCCAATCTTTGCAGCCAGTCGTACCGGCTCTCTCATTCTTCCGTCTGATGGGAATTTTGTTCTCTATCCTTTCCTTGTAAAATTCTCGCCTTTTTTTTTTTTTTTTTTTTTTTTTTTTTTTTTTTTAACCTTTCTAATACGAATTTTCTATTTTCTGCCTCAATGCCAAATTTTCGACATACTTCTCCGAGTGGTAAGTTTCCGACTGCTGCTTGCTGATCATCAATTATTCATACGACGACTGAGCCACCTCTCCAATCCCCTGGTCGTCCGTCCTATCACCCACACAGCCCCAATGCAAGGAGGCAATCACGACGAAATAAAATGAAAAATATCCTGTACTTTCCTCCTCTCTGGCGTTTCCAGTCTTCGCTTTATTGTCCATTGCGTATCGTGTTTTCAAAGCTCGACATTTCTAGCCGCATTTCGAACGGTGACCCTTCTGTTCCTCTCTCGCTCTCTGCTGAGACGATTCGGGGCGTCTTTCTCATGTAAAAGCCAATGTAGGATGAGATCAGAGGGGGCGATGAATGGAGAACAATATGCCAATACAACCACAATGGGAACGCACATGACTTTAGAGCCCAGTATTCCAGCGCTAACATCAGCTTGCACCAGACAAAAGGTCACGGTGTAAGGTTAATACTGTTTTTGTTTTGTTTTTTTTTCTGCGCATGTAGTTTGCTACGTCGGAAGCTGAATTGTACCTTCCTCTTCTCCACCCCCCACCCCCCCCTCGAAACTGCAGTGGAGTCTCTTCTCCTCTTACTCTCTTTGAGTTACCGTTTTTTTTTTTTTTTTTTTTTTAATTTCTCTATCTATGTCTTTACTAGTGTCAACTGTTTTTTTTTTTCTTCTTCTTCTTTTTGCCTTGCGTTCCAATCACCTGTCCTTTTCTTTCATCCGTCACATTTTATACGTTGCTATCTTTGTACGCTGTAATCGAGCGACTACGTAGTAACGACTTCTAATCGGGCGACAAGGAAGTATGAGTCTCATCACCGGAGAGGACACTGTCCATGTGCATGTCCACTGGTACATTTCAGCGCATTTCTGGTTTCATTGTCATGTAATTGAATGATTCCTTTTAACCCTCTTGAAAAGAAATCCGATATTTAACAATGTCCAAACAAATCTCTCTCTCTCTCTCTCTCTCTCTCTCTCTCTCTCTCTCACACACACACACACACACACACACACACACACACACACACACACACACACCATAATCTCTCTTTGCACCATAAATCAAAAACGTTCCTTTTTTTTCCTGCATTGATATGCTTTCCTTATTATCTCATAAAACAGCATTTAAATGATCGAGTATCTCTTTTCTGGTCATTTGAAATATTAGTATTGGTCAGTTTTAGCATGACATGACGTTAGATTGTGACTGTCTTTGCTAGAGAGCGGGTATATATAAATATGTGTGCGTGAGTGAGCCCCCCCCCCCCCCCCCCCCCCACACACACAGTCTCTCTCTCTCTCTCTCTCTCTCTCTTTGGGCTTAGGATTTCACTTTTGAAATAAACAAGTGATTTACCGAATGTAGCGTGCATATTATATCAGGAATGACCTCTGTGTTTTACGTTTGGACTGCCCTGAACCTGTCTATGCAGCAAGGGGACTGTAATCGACTTGAAAATGGTAAAGTGTCACTGACTGGAAGCTGCGGGCTTTCGTTTGACGTCGGTGGCACGGAAGCTGTTGTCAATAACTGTCGAAGGAGCCTGATCGTGTCCCGCCCGTTCTTGGCTGGATTACTGCCCTTGTAGCTTTGTCTTCATGGGTGACTTCCCTTTTCTTTGGCTCAAAAACAGCCAATTCGTTTTTTTGTTTGTTTTTGCTTTTCTATCTGGTGGTATGTTCGACATCTTTAAGGAAAGATAACTCTTGTGTGATCAAGTCCTCTGGTATATTGCTTTATCTCGATATCTTCATGGAATGATGGATTTAGATTCACCTGTCACCTATCTCTTCATACACAGTGGTGTGTTTTTTTTTCCCACCCGTTTTCGACATCGTTGTCCGAGAGTTTGCTTGTTGATTTTTCGTCATTCATTCCTTTGGCTAATATTCTGTTTCCGTTATTATTGTCAGTTAATACATTCTGTAATAAGCTCTGGGTTGTTGTGTTCACCATTCATTCAACCGTCACTGCCGTAATTTGTCATGAAGCGTGCTCTGACCACACATTTTCTTGCCAGCGTGTCTGCCTGCATCAATTTGTGCTGTCTTCACTGACTTCCGGGTCCTTTTTGGGGGGTTCTTATTTCCGACCAATTTCTACACATTGCGGTCTGCTTTTCTTTTTTTATTATCATAAACTCCGTTTCATTTTCGTATTTCCTTAGCTCTGTTCCTCATATATCCCCCTCCCCCGCCCTTCCCCCCTCCTCCCTAGGCGTTCCCCCATTTTCGCTGATCTGACATTCTGTAATGCTTTCACCACCACCACGTTTGTTTTTTTTTTTTTTTTTTTTTTTTCCCCCAAAGCGAACTCCAGGCCACCTACTTAACCTTCTTCAGCCATCCTCATAGCTCCCGACTTGTCCCCCCCCCCCCCCCCCCTCCTTCCCCGGCACCATCAATGTATCCTAGTTTCAGTTTCATCAAGAAGGTATCACTGCGCGCGGACCTGGTCCATACACGCTACACCACATCCGCTAAGTTTCGAGGCTACACTGCGCATGATTTGAAGCTGATGGATAAAGGAATTTATGATTGATATGAGAGGATATAAGAGGAGGATCTCGTGGCCAGGACTCAGCAGACGTATGACCTTCGCGTTAGTCCAACGCGCTGGTCAGAGCTTTGTACCTATCTAACATTGTCCTTGGAT
>JADBJO010001715.1:47500-50000 GCA_016801955.1 Conus betulinus | reverse complement strand
GCACTGCACACACATACATATAACACATCATTACAGACACTGAAGGTAATTCATTCGTGTTTAAGCCATTGTCCCTCAAGAAGGGAGTTGCAAGTTAATTACAATCGGAGAGAGAGAGAGAGAGAGAGAGAGAGAGAGAGAGAGAGAGAGAGAGAGAGAGAGAGAGAGAGAGAGAGAGAACGTGTTGTTTAAATTCAGAGAGAGAGAGAGAGAGAGAGAGAGAGACTCATTCAAATTCAGAAAACGTATGCTCGCCAGCATTACAGCAGATGTTTGCTAGTTCCACACAGTGTGTCGTCAACAAAGTGTCCGCCAACAGGCCATTGAATGTGAGTAAAATGCAAACATCCACGTCCAACACAACTCCCAACATACAACTCCAACATCACAATGCGAATCAGCTTATCTGACATCCGTAAAACTCGTGCTTCAAAAATATGTTTGTTTTTGTTTCCTTCATTCTTTGTTTTTGAATGCCAATGAGATCAGATTCCTGCGGACTGAGTTCAATGGTTTCACTGAATTTCCTTCCAGCTGACTGACCTCTCCTATGTCTGCTGTCACAGCGGACAGCGCTAACACCACTGCACAGCTTAAAAGCTGTCACTGTGGTGAACGTGGGCGCGACAGCCGCAGTTTTCATAAACTTAGCTGCGTACTGTCGCGCGTCGAGTTAAAGAGTTTTGTTTTCTGCTCATTTTATACAAGATTATAACTTCAATTATCGCGCAGATTAAAGGAGAGAAATTACTTCCGTGTTGTTCATTCCGGCTACACCATACAGAGCCACACCCGGTGGTGCCCTATCACAGCCTCAGCGACAGCAGTCAACAGAGAGCCACAGACATCAAGTCGTCGTGAAGCAGCCCGCCAGAGGAGACGCTGCGCTGCCGGCGAGTCACTCCCGTGGCATTCAGTGATGCTTGTCCTGATCCCAGCGTAAGCACAGCATCACCTGTTCAGTGCCCGACTGACGACGATGATCTTGGTTTGCAGAGCTAGCATGAGTGAACGACTCCCTGCAGAGGATGCCATCCAATGACAGTCCCCATGAACTTGCCGATGACTGCGAGTTAATGTCGGAAATTTACCACGGACTCTTCACAGGCATGGGCGTGGACAGGAAATCCAACTGAGGTCACCACGCCAGCTGGACATGAAGGGTCACAGAATTTGAGACTTTTCTTTATGATCATCCAAGAAGAGCGGGCGATGAATCTAATGCTATGGAGTTCTGTTCTGGTTTGAGACATAATGACAGGGAAGCACTCTACAATTCTATTCGCGATACATCTCGGTGTCAACCAGGCCCGAGAGATACAGGATCATGCAGTGTTGGTCTGGAAATAGGAGGACAAAAAATATCAGAAAAGCTTTACTTTGGAAAATGAAACTCAGACTGCTTGGTTCTATTCTTCCACCCAAACCCCAAAGCAAAGTCAACAACTGCAGGACAGAGTACCCACAAATCCGACAATCTACCTCTGATTAGAGTTGGACTCAGAACCCCCTAGCCTGCAGCTCTTCACACTAGCCGCGGCAGTACTTCGGCTGGTCAGCTCAACGGCTTGCTATTCTTTCCTTCTTTCCTTTCCCGTTCCCGGCCATGCTTGATCCTCAATTCGGTCAGTTAGGCGAAGTCAACAGTCCTGCAGCTGCAACCCCCATCAGTCCCCACAGCTTCTGTTCGACCTCCCCCGGACTGGGCCACGTCTGGCGTCTCAAGGCTTGAAAGGAGAGGCAGGACTGTAAGATGTGGGTGGGAGTTTGGGAGCTTGTGCCACAAGGGCACTGGTCAGTATGAGAGAGTTTGAGACGTGAACGATGGGAGAGGACCGGCAGTGTTCTGTTCGCAGCCTGAAGATGGTAACTTGAGATGCTTTGTCTAGATAGTGGATGCTGTCCATTCAATATCGGCAACAATTGCTGCTCCCCGTGGCCTCTGAGTTCACTGGATGTCCATGTTCTCAGTGAATTACACACAGGGCTGGCTTGTGGAAAGCCATGCTCATGTCTGAAGTCCTCTCAGAGGCACTCGGGTCGCTAGAACCCTACGTCGTGCTGAAGGCATTACAAACTTCTGTGGAGGCCAGGGATCAGTGTACACTCAGAACCCTGACACTAATCTATGACCTGGTCCGACACCATTCTCTGTCTCTATGTGTGTGTGTGTGTGCGTGCGTGCGTGCGTGCGTGCGTGTGTGCGTGCGTGTGTGTGTGTGTGTGTGTGCGCGCGCGTGCGTGCGTGCGTGTGTGCGTGCACGTGCGTGTGTGTGTGTGTGTGTGTGGTGTGAGAGAGAGAGAGAGAGAGAGAGAGAGAGAGAGATTAAGAACGAGAGAGGGGAGAAAGAGAGAAAGGAAAGAGAGAGAGAGAGGCACAGACACAGAGGAAAACTCAAACATACACTGATAGGGACGCTAATAGACATACATAGGTAAAACAGAGGCAAGGATTCACACACACACACACACACACACACACACACCACACACACACACA
>JADBJO010001715.1:22500-25000 GCA_016801955.1 Conus betulinus | reverse complement strand
TGTATCTCTTTCTCTGGCGATACGATGGTCTTTGTTTTCAGGCAAAACCCGAAATCTGCAGTGGTAAGGGAGGTAACAATTAACCGTCTGTTGGGGCTTTGTTTGTGTGCCAAAGGCGAAACAGCACTTCCTGTATAGAGTTAACATCTGTGGGGCAAACCTGAAACACCGGAGAGCGGGGGGCGAGGGGGGAGAGTACTGTTAGACTGGGACGTAAGATGGGGGGGGGGGGGGGGGGGGGGGGGGGGGGGGGGGTGCCGTTGTCAATAAAGGGTTAATTCATCCAGTCTCTCTCACTAACAACACACACCACACACACACACACACACACACACACACACACACACACACACATATATATATATATATATATACGCGCGCGCACGCGCGCACTTGCACTCCCACACGCAGGCTTTAAGGTAGGCGGGTGGGGGTGGGGGGTCAAATTTGCTTATTCTTCCAAGCTGTCCTTGTTATCCTAAATGAGAGAGAGAGAGAGAGAGAGAGAGAGAGACAGAGACAGAGAGAGAGAGAAAGGAAATGCGCGCACAGGCGCGCGCGTTTGTGTGTATGCGTTTCGTGTAAGAGAGAGAGAGGGGGGGAGAAGAGAGAACGAGAGAGAGAGAGAGAGAGAGAGAGATGCGCGCGCGCGCGCGTGTATGTATGTATGTATGTGTGTGTGTGTGTGTGTGTGTGTGTGTGTGTGTGTGTGTGTGTGTGTGTGTGTGTGTTTTTTAAAGGGCGTAGGAAGGGCAAAGCAAAATCTGTTCCAGTCTTTCTCTCCAACACGACACCTTCCAACAGTCAATAAACTCCTCCCCCCAAACCTCCCCCCCCCCCCACCCGCCCACGAAAGAGTGTTTTTACTCACTCTTCTCTTCATCATCACCATCACCACCACCATTACTACCACCCCACACCAACACCAACCAGTTAGTTATTGTTGTTCTTTTTTTTCTCTCTCTCTCTCTCTTTCACGAGGAAACCGGTTGCTTCCTGTCTTCTCTGTTTGTTTTTGCCCCCCTCACCTCCGCGGTTCCAGGAAAGTCGAAGTGCTAGAACTTGAAGCTGATGAGCAGGAACGTAATTAACACCACAGAACCATTCTTGAAGAGACTCTCTCTCTCTCTCTCTCTCTCTCTCTCTCTCTTTTTTCTCTCTTTCGTTCTTTCTCTCTCTCTCTATCTCACTCTTTCTGTCTCTCATTCTTTCTCTCTCTGTCTGTCCCTGTCTCTCTCTCTCTCTCTTCTCGCTCTCTCTCTCTCTCTCTCTTCTACCTGTCTCTGGATCTTTGTCTCGTTCTCTCTATCTGTCTCTATCTCTGACTCTCTCTCTCTCTGTCTCGTTCTCTTTCTCTCTGTCTGTCCCTGTCTGTCTGCCTCTCTCTCTCGTTCTCTCTCTCTCTCTCTCTGTCTGTCTGTCTGTCTCGTTCTCTCTCTCTCTCTCTCTCTCTCTCTCTGTCTCTTTCTCTGTCTCGTTCTCTCTCTGTGTCTGTCTCTGTATCTCTGTCTCGTTCTCTATGTCTGTCTCTGTGTCGCTCTCCCTCTCTCTCTCTCTCTCCGCCTATCTCGGTCTCTGTCTCTGACTCTCTCTCTCCCTCCCCCACTTCTTTCTCCCCTCCCTCCTCCCCCTGCCCTCGCGCCCTTTCCCCTTCGTCTTTAAGCCCGTTGACAGCTCTGGCATTTTCACGTCCCTGTGACGTTAAAATAAACACAACAACAATAACAAACATGGGGAATGTGTGTGTGTGTGTGTGTGTGTGTGTGTGTGTGTGTGTGTGTGTGTGTGTGTGTGTGCGCGCGCGCGCGCGTGCGCTGACGCATAGGCGGGGGAGCAGAGAAATTGTTTTCTGAACGTATGCACGTAAACCGTTGCCACATCACAACAGAGACAATATCAAACGATGCGAAATGAAGTGTACAACTTTCTGAACGTTAGCACACGACCCATTGTCGAACAAACAAAACAAACCGACAAAAAAACCAAAGAAACAACAACACGCAAAATGCATTCATTAGTTTAACTACCGAGTCCAAGAATAACAGGAACGCTTGCCAAAGTCTTGTTTGTTCCTCTATTTTCCCTTAAAACACACACACACACACACACACACACACACACACACACACACACACACACACACACCTTCGCCTTTAGCTTTTTTCTTTCCTTTCTTTTTTCTTTTCTTTTCCTTTTTTTCTTCCTTTTTTTTTCTCTTTAAAAAGAGGCTTGTCAATTTCAAGATAAGGACAGGCTAAATCGGGCTAATAGCTCACAGACTCCGAAACGTGTGCAAAGCACAAACTTGAGAGTGATAAACGTTTTGCCATTTGCGGCCGATAGCATTACATACTGCCTTCGCATAGGGAGGGTGGGAGAGTCGCGGAGGGAAGGTAGGGGTGTGGGGGGGGGGGGGGGGTGAGTTAAGAAGTCTGAATTTGATGAAGAGGGGAAAGAGAGGAGGAGAAGGAAGCGGAGGGGGAGGGAGGGAGGAGAGAGC
>JADBJO010001715.1:0-15000 GCA_016801955.1 Conus betulinus | reverse complement strand
TGCCTTCTGTTGCTATACACTATCAGTCGTGTCACACACAGAACAGATACAACCGGGTGAACTCCCCCCTCCCCCCCTCTTTCCTTTTTCTTTTTGAAAGAGGAAGGGCATTCGAAGTTTACTGATAGGTTTCAAAGTATCAGTTCGAGTGTGGTTACAATGGAAAACGGTGTTCGACCGGACTGAGAAAGTTATGTGCCCCTTAAGTTAAAAAAGGCGATGGGAGAGGGAAGGCAGGAAGGGGTGGGGGTGGGGGTGGGGGGGGTAAAGGGGGTGGTGGTAGTGTAGGGGGTAACGTACGGGCCAGGTCTCCATGACCTGGTCGTTAGGAAGGAAGGAAGGAAGGTGGGAGTGGTACCCTCAGGGGGGGGGGGGGGGGGGGGGGGGGGGGGGGGGGGGGGGGGGAAGGGGGAGGAGAAGTGGGGGGAGGGGGGAGGGGGTGTGTGGGGTTTGGAGAGGGTGACGAGTGAGACTTGCAGCTCCCTGCGTGTTTGTCTGCCGACCTGACTTCATGTCTCCCAGCTCTGCTGGTAGTGTTCAATCTGAATGCCCTGCACCCCCCCCCCCCCCCCCCCCCCCCCCCCCCCCCCCACCCATGTTCATGTGACGCAATGGTCTTGTCTGAAACTGTTGTGCTTTTCGCCCTCAATGCTTTTCAACTCTCTTCATAAGGCGCAATGGCCTATATCTGAGTAAATCCTTCTCTTTCTCTGTCCGCCTGTCCCTGCCTTACTGCCTGCCTGTCTGCCTGCCTACCCCCCCCCCCCCCCCCTCCAATAAATAAAATATGCAAACTTAATCCAATATTCTTGTGTGTTTTTTTCACTCTCTGAGAGAGAGAGAGAGAGAGAGAGAGAGAGAGAGAGAGAGAGAGAGAGAGAGTGTGTGTGTGTGTGTGTGTGTGAAGGGCGCAGGGATGGCGGGGGAAAGAGGGACAAAGGAGGGGGGGGGGTTCGTGTCCTTCTCGTCCTCCTTCAGTCTCTCCCTCAGGGCTCCCTCGGTAAACACCCCTACCCCCCCACTCACCCCCCTTCTTCCTCAGTCTGTCTCTCTTCCAACTCCCTCTCTTTCTTTTCCCCTTTCTTTCTTATTCCGCATCTCTCTCTCTGTCTGTCTCTGTGTCTCTCTTTGTGTTTATCTCTCTCTGTGTCTCTCTCCGTCTTTCTCTTCTCTCTCACACATACACATACTCTCTCACTCACTCACTCACTCTCTCTCGGACTCTCTCTCCTGCTCCCACCCACCCCACACCCCCTGTCTCCACCTTTACCCCAGATACTCCGTGGGGATTGCTATCTGCACACACACACACAGAAGTTCCCCCCACCCCACCCCCGCCCTTTTTCACAGACTTCTCAGCCATGACCGGATCGACCGCTTTGATCAGACAACAGACGCCACTACTCAATGCCCACTCTGGGAGGGACCCATTTCCCGTGCCCCCCCCCCCCCCCCTCTCCCCTTCTCCCAGGGGTTAGCCGACAGTGTGGACAATCCCCCTCCCCCCTTCCCAGCCTCCCTATGACCACGACCCTGGAGTCCCCACTGACCTCTGGAACCCCAATCCCTGACCTTTTGACCTCTCTCCCGAGGGTCAGAAAGGTGATAGGGACAAGAGAGAGATGTCGCCCTCTGGCAGAGGTGGGGGGATGGGGGGGGGGGGGGGGGGGGAGTGCGGCGGGGGGTGGGGTGGGGGGTAACCCCCTTGGGGGTCTTTGAAGGTCTCTCTCCACAGACATTCATTCGTCAAGGTCAGCAGAAAAAATGAGCGCTGATTCATAAAATCACAAGACAAACACGGCTAGAGCTGTCACTCTTCTATTATAACCACACAGCGAGAGCTTTCATTTCTTTCTTATATGACCAACACAGCGAGAGGTCTCACTGTCTACCATGTCTAGCCCCTACACAGATCTAAAACCAAAAAGTTAATAATTATGTCAGAGACCTCTGACAGGACGACTGGAATACACAGACGGATAGCAAACTCTTTCAGATCTCTCCAAACCTACAAGAGTTCCTCTCATCTACCTCAGGTGGTCGCACAGAAGAAACGGTTCTACGCCGGCTGCACACCGGCCATTCATTTTTTTTACTCATTCCTACCTTTTAAAAGAGTGAAGAAGCTCCGTGGTGCATTCCATGTCATGTGCCTCTCACAGTGAAACATATTCTTTTAGAGTGTTGGGACTTGCATGATGCGAGACACAAACATTTTACAGCAGACTCCATGAAAGCCTCGTTCAGAGATGTTCCACCTGATGCGATCTTTGAATTTTTGAAAGATATCAACATTTTCCATCGGATCTGAGATTTTTAGTGGAAAGATTTTTTTTAACCAAAATTTTTGGTGGGTTTTTAGAAGATGCATTTGAAAGAGTTGTGTGAATGAATGATTTGTGAGTTGACTTCAACGCGGTGACAGCCCCTGATATGGCCCTTTGTGGTTGGCCGGGCTATAAGCAACATTACCTTACGGTCTCACTCTTTTATTACATAAAAAAACACACAGCAAAAGTTTGCACTTTTTTTTTTAAAATCGTGCTTGAAATTTGAATCCTTCTCTGCCTACCCCCCATCCCACCCCATTCCCCACCCCTTCACCTTCCATTCTTTGTCGGGTACTTGCACCTGTGCATTATGTGGTTCCAAGCAGACAAAACAAGTGGAATGACACTGTCTGGGAATGTTTCGGCTGGCGCTCAGTTCAAAGCGACGAAGGGTAACAAAAGAGCATTTGAGAAGCTTCGAGGTGACATTAGATATGGCTGGGGGGGGGGGGGGGGGGAAGACTGGGGACAGGGAGGTGCTGTAGGGGGGGGCGAGGAGGGGGGTGGGGGGTGGGGTAGGAGTGTCTTGTGCTTGAACATTATGACATTCTGTGATGAGTTTTTCAAAAAAAGAAAAGCTGATAGTTGCAGTTTCAATGTGGTTCAACTGACCACACAGAGTCCTTTTCAGTGCTGTCATTATGTACAGAAGCAAAGACAAGTCAGCCCAGATTTGCACACCCCTCAAAATTTGCCGTGGGTGGTTTTTGAAGAAGAAGAAGAAGAAGAAAGAAAAAAAAAAAAAAGAAAGAAAGAAAGAAAGAAAAAGAAGAAGAAAGAAGAAGAAGAAGAAGAAGAAGAAGAAGAAAGAAGACGAACAAGAACAAAAGAAAAGAAGAAGATAAAGAAAGAAGAAGAAAACGACAGAAGAAGACGGAAGAAGAAAAGAAGAAGAAGAAAGAAAGAAGACTAAAAGAAGACTAAGGAAGACGACGACAAAGAAAAAGAAGAAGAAGAAGACAAAGAAGAAGAAGACGAAGACGAAGAAGAAGAAGAAGCAGCGTGAAGGCATTCGGGGGACACAGCCCATTACAGAGAGAGCGGGGGGGTCAGTGTGCACAGGGTCCGTCACAGCAGGGTACAGTCATGATTCCGTGCAGCACGTGCTTGCCTGTCACCACCCCTCCCCCCCTCCTGTGAGAGAAATCCGGAGTTCACGGTGGATCCCTCCCCCCCCCCCCCCCCCCCCCCCCTCCCCACCTCCCCGATGTTCCTTCGTTCTAGGGTTGCGTAAAACACGGTGATGTTTACACTGACATCTTGCATACCCACTATAGGCCGCGCTTAGGGCAACAGCCAGTCAGCTTCGTTTCTTCACAGCCATATAACACAAAGAATTAAAAGTTCAATGCAATGGGAGAGAAAAAAAAAAACAGAGAGAGAGAGAGAGAGAGAGAGAGAAGGCCATTATGGCAAACCGTAAAGCGGAATGGACAACTTCTGCCTTGTTTCTGAGATGACGTGGTCACTTCCTAGTTACCAAACTACATCATTTAAAAACTAACACCTCAATGAAGGGTAAATCAAGGTTTGGGGTGGAGTGGGGGTGCGGGGAGGTGGGGGAAGGGGGAAGGGGGAGGGGGAAGGGGTGGGAGGTGTCAAGATCTTTTTTTAACAAGGCCAACAAGGAAAGAACAGTGGACAGAAAAGAAACACTGGGGAAAAGGGCGGCAAAGGAGAGTGACACAACACGGGAAAGCTACACGGAATTTCCGCAACACGGGAGATACAATTTAGATCGAAAAAAACCTGACCACACCTCACCCCCGAAATGCCCACGACGGTGCGTAGGTGGGGGGGAGGGGGGGGGATAAGAGGAGGGGGGATGATGAGGAGATGGGAGTGGGGAGGGGGGACAGACGACAAGACTAGCTAAAGGATTAGTTTGGTCCGAACTGATGTTGAAGAGCATAGAAGTCAAACAGTAAGTAAGCCGAGCTTCAAAACGGCTTCCAAGCATGGATAACACAGCGTTCAGGTGCTAAAGAAATACAACAGAAAGAAAGAAAGAAGGACAGCAGCAACAAAGTCCGCGGAAAAGAAACAAGGAACAGAAAAGAAAGGTAAAAGAGGAGTGTAGTGGAAGTGAGACGGTGGGAAAATTTCTCCGACAGACGCCATGAAAAATCTGCTGTAACATGCAATCCATTCCAGACCCGACACGGAATCCGGAGAAACCACCCCCGATGAAAAAACCAACACACGTCTCGGTCGTCACGTATAGCCCATACATTACAATCCACGGCGCTCCACCCCCCCCCCCCCCCCCCCCACAGCTCCCCGCATTGACGTATACCCCCCACGGACAAATCTATTACTGCCAAAGTCCTTTCTGCCTGAGGTTTTTCATTGCACCGTGCTGTCAGACGATTGTAAGTGATGCAGGTCGGACCTCACTCCTCTGGCGAGATGTGCGTAATGCAGGCATGCACATGATCCAAACGTTCGCACCCTAGCACGCGCCCACTCACTCATCATCGCTAACAGACATACACGCACGCACGCACACACACACACACCACACAAACACACACAACGCACACACACACACAATCCTGAGCTTGCGTGCCCACGCGCGTGCCCAGAGAAGAGAGAGAAGAGAGAGAGAAACGCATGCAGACACAAAGTTGCGCCGGCACGCACTCGCAACAGTGTGTGTGTGTGTGTGTGTGTGTGTGTGCTTTGTGTGTGCCTCTGTGTGTGTTGGTGTGTGTGTGGTGTGTGTGTGTGTGTGCGTGTGTCGTGCTCAGTTGCTCGTGTGGTCTCGGTGTGTGTGCCCCTGTTCTGTAGACGTCAACCAGTGGTGTGCGTTGATGAAAGCTCGCGCATTGTCAGATGCGAAACCCTTCCAAAGCCGTGTGGAAACACGAGGAGTGCGTGTGGAAAGTGCCAGATCACCAAACCCCGACGACACCGAATTCACAGCAAGTAGTTCGGGGCCTAAAACTGCTCTCCCAACACCCCTTCAAACACTGTTCTTGTAGACGTCAACAGCTCCGAACTCTCAAAGAAACCGCGCGTTGATGAACGCGCCCAGGTCGCGCTTTGTCCGAGAGCGAAACAAACAACTTCCAACAGCCCACACACAAACAACCAAACACAACAACACAGGACTCACTCATAATACCTCACCAGGAAAGTTCCAGAAAATAACCCAAACGACAAGAAAAAAAAAAAAACGGCGGGGGCCCATTTCACAGCAACGTAGCTGCGGCCTACCCCCTATGATCGATGCTCCCACCTCGCCTGCCAACACCCGACAACACAACAAGACAAAACCGCGGTTAGAACACAACACAAAACACTAACAAAAAAAACCAAACCAAACAAGCGAACGATTCTTCCCGTCACCAAAACCACTTTTAACCCAATTCGGGGGGTGGAGAAAAAAACCAGAAGAAACAGGGGGGGGGGTCTCATCCTTCTTAACGTCTGTCAAAGAACAAACCAAAAAAGATTCAGCTCGATTTGTTAAAAAAACATCACACCCAACTTCCCGTTCTTTCAAACCATCTGCGGAACACAATCCACCACCCAACCCCCCCCACCGCCAACCCCCACACAACAACCACACACTTTACAACACCACCTTCTTTTCCCTTCACCTCTTCGCAAGACCAACGAACTCATTTGATGAAATCAAGGTCACTCTTTATCTTAACACTCTGCAGTTAACTCTTCTCAAATTACACCTCCATTTCTTCCCCATCAAAACCAGAACTCAACACTCTCCAATCATCCTCTCCCCTAACCAATTTTTATCTACCCAGCCTATCTCCCTGTTCTGATGATCCCAGCCTATGTTCTGATACGTGATCCTTCATTTTCTGCATTGAACAAACAAGAAAGCGCGGTTAGATAAAAGGGTTTAAAAAACCGTAAAACAAGTTGCAAGCGAAACGATTCCCCCGTTTTTGCAACAAG
Organism: Conus betulinus; assembly: GCA_016801955.1. Taxonomy (NCBI): domain Eukaryota; kingdom Metazoa; phylum Mollusca; class Gastropoda; order Neogastropoda; family Conidae; genus Conus; species Conus betulinus. Next base: position 8,746 of record JADBJO010001715.1, on the reverse strand, counting down.
ATTTTAAAGAATTTTTTTTACGATTAAAGGGGAGGGGGTTTAACCAAAAATGGGGGGCGTGGGGGGTGGGGGGGGAAGCGAGGGGGTGGGGTGGACGGGGCTGTTGAAGACTTCTTTCTTCGTCTGTCAATGTTGTGAAACTATGAGGCCAGCCCGCCACCAGACCCCCCCCCCCCCCCCCCACCACCCACCCACCCACCCACCCCAGACGTTTGGTGGCTCGGGCGCTAAACCTATGCTTTGCTGTCCATGAATAGATTGTGGGCGGTCCCGCTAACCCGATTGATCCCCCCCCACGCCCCCACCCCCACCCCCCCCCCCCCACCCCCCCCCCCCACCACCACCCCATGTGACCCCCCCCCACCCCACCCCGTTCTGCCCCCCCGTCGCCCCCCACCCCCCCCCCCCCGCCCCCCACGTGACTCCCAACGTTTGACCGTCTGTGTGTGTTGGTCTCAGATAGCCTATGTGCTTTTTTTGTGCAAGAAATGCTCGGACTACTGTCAATATTATGTGTGTATGTATGTTTACTTTTCTTCGTTGTTAATGTGCCCATTGTGTGTGTGTGTGTGTGTGTGTGTGTGTGTGTGTGTGGTGTGTGTGTGTGTGTGTGTGTATGGTGTGGAACCCTTAAACTGAAACAAACCATTTTCTCGTTTTCTCTCGTTTTAAAAATCTTCATATTCTCTCTCTTCTCTCTCTCTCTCTCTCTCTCTACTCCCGATCTCTCTCTCTCTCTCTCTCTCTCGTTTAAATCTCATAATCATCATCGTCGTCATCATCATTCTCACCATCGCCGTCGTAATCGTCATCAATGAGTGATCGTCATCATTACCATCTATCAAATGTTCATGGCTGCCATTATTATTTCACCATCCTGACCACCACCATCGTTAGTATCATTATCATCATTGATACGAACACTGAAGCCACACTTCACCGCCACCGCTCCACCACCCCCCCCCCCCCCCCACCCCCACACACACACACACACCACACACACACGCACACACACCTGATTCCTCCCTCCCTCACTGGCTTCCAGGCTATGGTCAGTCAGCGCATATGGAGGCAACACCTTGCTATGCTTTGATCATGAACATTGTTGAGTAGGTGCGGGGAAGAGGGGGTGGGGGGGGGGTGAGGGAAGGAGGGTGGGAGCTGTGAGATACTTTTTTTTACTTTCTTTGCGGTCTGTCTGCTCCACCCATGTGACTATGTGAAAACTATGAGTCAAGCCCGACCAGTAGACCCTCTCCTCCTGTGTGTGTGTGTGTATGCGCGCGTTTCGATGTGTGTGTGTGTGTGGCAAGCTTATGAGAGGAGAGAGAGAGCGCGAGGGGGGGGGAGGAGGGGAGCATCTTGATGGATTTTATACGGGAGAGGAACAGAGAGGGGTCAGAAGACTAATAGAGGGGCCATAGGAGCAGACGTCCGATGATGTGAGATGTGTAAGCGCAGGAGACGACCCGAGACATGATAGAGAGTAAAAGAAACGGAAATGATGTATATAGAGTCGCAGTGAGAGACAATAACCACGAGGCACGAGGTGCCTGCCGACGACCAGATTACAGGAGAGAGTGAAAAAGAAAGAGAGACAAGACAGCAGCCAGCCAGCCAGACAGACTGACAGAGACAGACAGAGAAATAATATCTGTGCGCGTCTGTACCCCGTGCACGTGTGCCTTCGCATCCGACTACGTGCATGAGGTGTGAATGTGTAAGAGGAGTGTGGCTGAGGGATGTGAGACCAGGGTAACCGTATAGTGGTGAGTGTGGCTGTGGCTGTGGCTGCATCTGCACGGTGGAGTGTGAGTGAAGAAGCTGCACTGACCTGAGAAAGGGTGAGGGCGGCCCAGGTGAGGACCCCATGACGACAGCAAGCAGCGCCACCTGCGACAGACCACCACCACCGCGCCTGCTCCTCCTGCTGCGTTAGCATGGCATGCTACCTCGTCCGCTTCCTCCACGACGGTGCGTCCTCATCCTCCTCCTTCTCCGCTCACATTACGTCACGTCACCCTCACCCCGACCTCCTCCCTCATCAACCACACTCTCCCTCCCTTGGCTCCTCCCTCTCACAGGAAAAGAAACAAAAACAAACAAACAAACAAACAAAACCCCCCTCTTCTGCCGGCACTGCTGAAGTCACCAGTGAGGATTTTCACACGTCACTTTGAAAGGAAAGATACGTCAGCTGAAAGACGGCGAGAAGAAGCACCACGTCGTTGTTTGAAGCGAGTCCTTTTTTTTTTTCCCACCGTGAATGTCGTTCAATCTGTTGTTGATCACTAAACACTCTTCCACCATCACCAAATATCCGTCGTGGTGATGACTGTCAATCCGATGCTTTTCAATGCCGCTTTGCTGTCACAAACCGATGCACTCGATGGCGAACTGTTCTACTCAGACTTTCGTTATTTCTAAAACATCATTAAAGGTTTTTTTTTTCTCTCTCCCCTAATCGCTGTGTCATTATGTCACATCGGCTTGTTGATTCTCTCCATCATAGGAGGGCATATGCTTAATGACGTCATCCAAGGAACATCCGGTCGTAAAGCTTTTCAATCCTTCACCGTCGTTTGAGGCAGCAGCGCAACAGCACAGATACAACTCCCGTTTGTTACCCGACATAACAGTGCATCTGTGATGACGTCATCCAGGGACCATCCGGGCATAAAATCTCCGCAATCCTTTACCGTCGTTTGAGACAGCAGCGCATAGCAAGATACAACTCCCGTTTGTTATCCGACATAACAGTGCATCTGTGATGACGTCATCCAGGGACCATCCGGGCATAAACTCCAGTTTGTTTGTTATACCAGTACACACCCACACCGCATTACATCACGTTCACTGTTTACGCCCTGTCACACACAGTCAACCTTCAACGCGTACGGCCCAGAGGTTGTCGAGTAAGCTCTCTCTCAAACAACAATGCGACTCACTGATATCAAACAGTTCTGCCCTACCCCTATAATGTTCTTCACATGTTTAGTTTAAAAATAACCGTTTGTTTTCGTTTCGTTATCTTGAATATTTGAAACCTGAGGTCATAACCGACTGTCTGGGTCCTGGCTCACACGGTGACCGACTTGGGGGCTATCTGGGCGGCTGTAGGTCGACAGCCCTGTTTCGCACAGACACACCCTGTGTTATCAGACTCGTGAAATGCTCTCCATTTTTTGTTGGGGTTGAGGTTAGTTGCTCATAGAGGCCAGCTGACCACATTTTCCGATGTAAACACTGTGTCTGATGTAATAATATTGTCTATCTATCTATATATTATATACACACTCTCTCTCTCTCTCTCTTTTTTCTCCTTTCTCTCTCTGTGCCTCTTGTGTGGTGTGTGTGTGTGTGTTGTGTGTGTGTTGTGTGTTGTGTGTGATGTGTGTGCGTGCGTGCGCGCTGCGTACGTGAGAGAGAGAGAGAGAGAGAGAGAGAGTGTGTGGTGTGGTGTGTGGTGTGTGTGACAGAGAGAGAGAGAGAGAGAGAGAGAGAGAGAGAGAGAGAGAGAGAGAGAGAGAGAGAGATAAAGAGAATAAGAGTGTGTGTATTTGTTTGAGAGAGTGTGCGCGTATGCGGCTGCGAGTGATGCGAGTGCGTGGTGCGATTGTGTTTGTGGAGAGATGAGAGATGTTGCAGGAAGAGTGAGATGTGAGAGGATGTGTGTGGTGTGTTGTGTGTTTTGTGTGTGTGTGTGGGTGTGACAGAGAGTGCGTGTTTGTGTTGTGTGAGAGAGAGAGTTGTGTGTGTTTGTTTGTGTTGTGTGAGAGAGAGAGAGACAGACAGACAGTGTGTGTGTGTGTGTGGTGTGTGTGTGTGTGTGTGTGATCACTCACTGCAGAGGCCATGCACGTACAAACACAACCACCGCCAAGTCCAACCGATAACTCTCACAAGAAATCGAAAACCGACACTTGGCAGCGCGTAACGAACCGTTCTGTTCACCGAACCCGTTCTGTTCACCGCCTTGATTCCATGGTTCCCATAATGCCCACCTTGTCAAACAACATATTCCCTCCCCACCCCCCCACATCACCTCCACCTCCTCCCCCCGCTTCCCCACCGCACACTTCTTTTAGTTTTTGTTTCGTATTCTCTTTAAACTGGGTCAAATCATAACTTTTCATGATAATAGAGCCAGGGCAAAAAAAAATTGTGTGCCTAAAAACAAAAAAACTTGCTCCCCCTTCAACCCTTAAACTCCCCTTAACTCCCCCTCCCTCCCCCTCTTTTTCTGTTGTCGCACATTTGTTTCATGTACACAGTTTGTGTGTTGTGTGTGTGTGTGTGTGTGTGTGTGTGAACAGCTTGACACTTAAAAGATCTATATTCAACGAACTATCTATAAACTGTGCTCTTTCTTCTTTCACAACAACCCTCCCCCCCCCCCCCCCCTTTACCTCCTCTCCTTCGCTCTCTCTCCCTTCACATTCACCCCACCCCATCTCCCCTCTAGTGTACAAGTTTTCCGCTGTGTCGCGCTGCAAGTTCAAAACAACCCGTGGCGCGGTGTATGAAACAACAGGAGAAAGTAGAGAGGAGTATAGATAGAGAGAGCGAGAAGAGAGAGAGATCCAGAGCCAGAGGACAGAGAGCGAACGGAGACAGATAGACTAGAGAGACTCCAACGTTCTCCATTTTCCTACTCTCTGTCTCCTTTCTCTCCCCCCCGATCGCTCCCCCCCCCCCCCCCACCACCCCCCGCCCCCCCACCCAAAAAAAAAAAACCCCCCCCCCCCCCCCCCTCCCCCCCCCCCCCCCCCCGCCCCCCCCCCCCTCCCCCCCCCCCTGCCCCATCTCCCCTCTCGTCTCCTCTCCTCATCCTCTCTCTCTCTCTCTCTCTGTGGTCTGGTCCAGCCATTAACGCAGAAAAAACGCCAGGCCAGCCGCCTTCCATCTTCCTGAATAACAACATCTTCGCGTCGCTCGGTGCCTGCCTGGGCCGCTCCCCCTGCCCCTCGTGCCAGCACCACTCGCTGGTTCAGATCAGCTCACGGCTCGTTGATTATCGAGTATCGTTTTACCTCCTCAGTGAGGACTCGCTTCCCAGCTAAGTAAGGATTGTGGCACGACAACGCACCAGCAAGCCCCGACGTGGTCACCTTTTTTCCTTCTCTTTCTCTCATTCCTTCTTCTTCTTTCTTCTTCTTCAGTTAGCGAGCTCTGAGGAGAGTTCCCACCCCTTTGATAGACTTTCGTACTGCAGACTGTTTTTCTACCAAAATCACCAATGTTTAACGGGGCCCTAGGGCCTACATCGGAATAATATCCCCACCCCCCCCCGCCACCCCCCCCCCCCCCCGCCACCCCCCCCCCCCCCCCCCCCCACCTCTCGCTCCTCTCTCATCTCGTCTCATCTCTCCTCTCCTCTCAATCCTCCACGTTCTCCCCCCCCCCCCCTTGACACATTACTCCATGCCGTTTTCATTTCCTGTTTCCTCCCGCTCACTGCAAACGATTTCGGCTTTGTGTCCCGACTTGCCGCTCTCATGGATGCCCGTGGCCCACATCCGTGGTCACAGCCTTTGACGTGCGGAGCTTGAGGGTACTACGTTGGAAGCCACCAGTGGGTCGGGTTTAGTTTTTTGTTTGTTTTGGTTTTGGTTTGGTTTGTTTTTGCGCGCGTGTTTCGTGTGATTGTCAGCGCGCCCCAACTCCGTTGTGTTGTGTGTGATGTGTGGTGTGTGTTGTGTGGTGGGTGACAACCCGGGCGCAGCGCGCTTCGGTGGCCGGTTCATGCAAAAACTGCGCGGGTATGCATGCGTTGACAGCGCCGCGCTCTGCATTGCATACGGTGCGTATGTGTGCTGTGTGTGTTGGTGCTTTCACAGGTATGGTAAGCCTCTGTCGTTTGTACGCCTGTGTTGGTACCCGCGCGCGCCGTAGCGCGCGCCCATTGTGTGCGTATATCCCGGGGGTTGTGGGTGCCTGTGCGCGTTGCGTGTTGCTGTGTTATGTTTTGTGGGTGTGTGGTGCTGTGTGTGGTGTGTGTGTGTGTGTTTGAGAGAGAGAGAGAGAGAAAGAGAGAGAGAGAGAGAGAAGTTTTAGCTGAGACAGAGTAGAGAGAGGAATCCGTGTGTTTACAGTATGATGTTGCGCGCGCACAGCCCGTCTGGATTTTGTTTGTGTGTGTGTGTGGGTTGTGGTGTTGTATCACAGGAGAGTCTCTTCCCACCAGATATCATACATGCTGAGGAGTCCACTCTCCTAGCTGCAACCACACTTGAAAAGCCATGTGCGTGCTCCCGTCGTGGTGGGCGGGAGAACTATTGGGAGAAAGCACTGAAAGTAGTGCAGCCACTGTGCGCTTATTGTGATGCGTCTTTGAGGGGGTGTGAGGAGCGGGGAATTCGAGGTGAGAAGAGATTTAGGGGAGCAAATTAATGAATACTTGTTGTGGCGTTTTGTACCTTTGTCACGTTTGCCTGTCTGATTCTCTGCTCACCCTTGACTTAACCAGCTCAGCAACCCCTTAGAACTCAGGTGCCCCAACCAACACACCACACTCAGCATCCCGCCAACACGGACCACCCGAACCTGATACTTGATCCCATACTTCACACAACAGGCAAAGCAAACAAACCAACACAACAATTCTACACAAACAAAACTTCGTTATAGCCACCCCCGTCCCCTCTTTACCCTTCTTACTTACTTCCCTCCATTACCCACCTAACACCCCTCCCGCCTCCGATCCTCCCCGCCTTCCCTCGCTCGCTCCCCCCTCGCTCCCCCTCGCTCTCCGCTCCCCCCGCTCGCTCCCTGTCTTCCTCCGGCATCCCCCCTCGCTCGGTTCGGCTCCGTCACCCCTGCCCCGCCCCTCCCCAGCCATTTTTCCTTTTACAGCTCTGTTGTAGCCTGCAGCTTGGACACGACAAAACACTACTACAATGTCCTTGTAACCGCTCGAGGTTGTATTATAGCCCCGAAGTTTTTCTGGGTATAGAGCCTGAGCGATTCCCTGTGGCGCTCGTACGAAATCCTGGTCGGCTTTTGATCGTGGCCGTCGCGACGATACGACGAGCGGCCAATTACAATAAAAAGATAGCATTTTTGCTGAGGTCGTGGCGCAAAAGTCTCTGTCTTAGCGACGTTCCGTCGTCTTTTGTGGACTAGCGCGTCGTGTTGGTATTAATAGCTCATATATAACCCTCCCAACCTTATAACCACAAAACCCAAAACCTCCCCCCCCCTAACCACCTCCCCCCTCCCCCCCTTCCCCCCCCCCTCCCAGTCCCTAGATTATCTCCTCCCCGCCTCCCATCTCCCCTTCCCGCCCCCAACCACAAGAATATCGCCTATCTCCCCTCCCTCCCCCCCTCACCTCCCCCCCCCGCAACCCCAACCACTAATATTATCTCCCCTCCCCTCCCAGGCCTCTCTCCTGTGAACGATTAATACCCCCGTTTCTAAACAATAATGATCGAGGGGCATCGGTTTGGACATGGCTCTGTATGGCTAACCTTTGATGTATTCTAACGTACAGCTAAACAATAACATCGTGACCCTTCGTGACCGAACTCAACAATATGATGTGCCTCATTCATGTCTTCCGTTATTCCTATTTTCTTCTTTTTCCGTGCTATGGTTACGGTGACAAGCTTCTATCATTTACCTTTTAAAATGAAAGAAATTAAACATGATTCCTCCGTTGGAAAAGGAGGGGGGGGGGGGGGGGGGGGGGGTTGGGCTGGAGGTGGGGTGCCGGGTGCCCGGAACACATCTCTCCTTTTTGTTTTGTTTTCTTTTTTTTTTTCCGTTCTTTTTCCTAAAGCAGAGAGCGTTTAATATTATGTAGGCTCAATGTCATGGCGCAAGAGTAAGAGGAGGTGGAGTAGAGGAGGGAGAGAGAGAGAGAAAGAGAGAAGAGAGAGAGAGAGGAGAGAAGAGAGAGCGAGAAAAATTTGGGGATAGCAAGAGAGCGTGAGAGTGAGACAAGACAGAACACAGTAAACAGAAGAGAGAGAGAGCGAGAGAGAGAGAATAGAGAGAGAGCATCCCTAGTTCAGATGTTCCCGCTGAAAGCTTCGATTCATTCAATCATCTGCCCTGACTAATAACTATAGCCCTCTCCCGCTGAAACCTCTAGCGCTTCGTTCCAACCCCTTCCCTGCTACGTTGTGTCGCGGCCGCCGGCCAGCGCCGTCTTCCCGCCTTCCTGTGGTTGTATTAAACCCTTCAGCGTCCTAAATAGCACCCATTTTCAAACAGCTTATTGACCCTCCCGCATGACATTTACTTAGTCACAGCCCAGCATTATTATATCTTAATTGCAGGGGGAGGGGGAGAGGAATGTGCGCGTGCACTCCACCACACACACACACACACACACACACACACAACACACACCACACCACACACTACAATACACCCCAAACCCAGACCACACTACCCAGACACACGACACCACACACACACACACACACACACACTTACCCACACCACACACAGAGTCACACACACCCACACATCTACGCACTGGATCAGATAGCAGAGAAGCAATATACACAAGACTGCGGTACGCATACAAAGTGCAAACACACACACAAAACAAAAACCCCACATAATCACGACACAGAGCACACTCACCTGCGCACGCAGGCCCGAAACCACCCAGGAAATTGGCACTACACACACACACACACACCCACACACACCCACACCACCACACAATCCATACACCACACACAACACAATGCAAACCCAACATCTCTCTCTCTCCACACACACACACACA
>JADBJO010001714.1:381007-386591 GCA_016801955.1 Conus betulinus | reverse complement strand
CTTGTCTGTTTGTCTGTCTCTTGTCTCTCTCCGCCTGCCTGTCTGTGTCCCTCTGTCTGTCTTTCACTCACTTTTTCTGTCCTTCTCTCTCTCTGTCTGTCTGTCTGTTTGTCTGTCTGTCTGTCTGTCTGTCTGTCTCACTCTGTCTTTATCTCTCTCTCTTTGATTATATGTCTGTCTGTCTGTCTATCTCTCTGACATGGCGTCACGATCCACGGCCAGTCTTCGCCTCTCCTGCCGTCAAAGGGGGATCAGTTACTTAGATAACACCCCCTCCTTCCTCGCCAGATCTGGGGCGCCAAAGAAAGCCATGTACCGAGACAGACTACATCCCAGTTCATATGGCTGCAAAGTCCTTGCCTCCAACATCTGTCCCGCTAACCACAAGACCCCAAGCCTCCAATTGCATCAGACCCACCTCACAAAGAGCAAGAAGGGGCTGTCTTGCAACTCAAGACGTCCCAGTGACCACTAACAGTCCCCTAGTTATAACTTTGAAATTGGTTTCCCAGCGAACACTCCCCAAAATCCCAGCTCTCGCAGTGTGTATATATATACTAGGTCGGCATCAACACCCTACAAAGCAACCCCTTCTACAATCCCCCACCCACATTATTCTTTTTCTTCCCCAGTGAAATAGAAATGACAAACAGCAATGTAAGAGTACAGAAACGTGACCTGCACCCTCCACCCACATAGCACATCACCCCCTTCCATGTCCAAACCACACACTAGCAGCACCCCACACACCCCACCTCCAAACACATCTCAGCTGCAAGCAACCTCACAACCCATCTTGGCTACAATTTCCCAGCAAAGCACAACTACCACCCTCTAATACCCCATACAATCCACCAACTCCAGACGGGGGGATGCCTTATTGTCAGAAGGCCCGTTAGTCAGAAGGCCCACTAGTTAGAAGGCCCGTTTGTCAGAAGGCCCACTAGTCAGAAGGCCCGTTAGTCAGAAGGCCCACTAGTCAGAAGGCCCGTTAGTCAGAAGGCCCGTTAGTCAGAAGGCCCACTAGTCAGAAGGCCCGTTTGTCAGAAGGCCCACTAGGCAGAAGGCCCACTAGTCAGAAGGCCCGTTAGTCCGAAAATCAGTTCGCATTCAGTTGCATGAATGTAGGGATTACCGCCGATAGGCCGAAAATGATGATCACAGAATTTCTATCTGACCTACACCCTACAGGGGATGCCTTATTGTCAGAAGGCCCGTTAGTCAGAAGGTCCACTAGTCAGAAGGCCCGTTAGTCAGAAGGGAGATGAAAGTGAAAGTGAAAGTGGAATTTCCCCCAAATGCAGAAGATGAAAGTGAAAGTGGAATTTCCCCATAGTGCGGAAGATGAAAGTGAATGAAAGTGGAATTTCCCCCCCACCCCACCCCCACCCCCCAATAAAACCAACCAACAACAACAACAACAAAAAATACTGATTTTCTGACTAATGGGCCTTCTGACTAATGGGTAGGCACCCTCCAGACAATGCCCACCTTACACTTCCCAACACAACACACCTGCCAACACCCAACACATACACTTCCAACCCCCCATCATCACACACATCCCACAGCAGTCAGTACAACCCGTAGACCACTACATCCATTTGCTGTTCAGTTGCTGAACACAATGACTGCTCAGTTCCTGTCACAGCAACACCAATCAGCTCCTCTCCCCATGTCCTCATTGAATTAAATTAACACGTCGCCCGAATGCATCCGTATATTCGTATATCATTGCTTCATCACCGTCTCTGCATATGTTTATATCCACTTCATATCACATAGGTATGTAGTGCGATATGCTATTTCATCATCCATGTGCTATGTATGTGTGCGCATATCTAAATGGTTGTGAGCGTGCATATGTTTATCCCACTTCATATTAAATAGGTATGTATTGCGATATGCTATAATTTTCATCATCCATGTGCTATGTATGTATGCGTATATCTAATTGTTAGGAGCGCATATCTAATAGTTTTCTACATGCGTGTGTATGGGTGCACACACACACACACACACACACACACACACACACACACACACACACACACACACACACGTGTGTGTGTGTGTGTGTGTGTGTGTGTGTGTGTGTGTGTGTGTGTGTGTGTGTGTGTACACGCGCGAGTGTGCGTGTGTGTGTAAATCTATGTGTGTTTGTTTGTTTGTTGTTTGTTCGTTTCCTTGTCTGGCCTGCTGTAGTCTGTCGGGTGCCTGTCAGATGTATTGCATACTATTATATCCGAGGTATTACTCTTATCTCAAGAAGCGCGTTCTGTGGTGTTGTTTACAAACAAAAATTGGTTTGTCGACATCGAAGTGCTGCCACTCAGTGTTTAAAAAGACAGGGCAAAATGTGCCGACATTGGGAGTGTGTTTAGACAAACAAAAACTGGTGCGTCGACATCGAAGTGCTGCCCCTCAGCGGTTAAAAAGACAGAACAAAATGTGCTGACTCTGGGTGTGTGACGCGTGCCCGTATTGAATGACTATACGAATCATTATCATAGACCAATATTTATTACTCTTTTCCATTGAAGATTGTTCTGTTGTGTGTGTACTATACGGACACATTTGTGTTTGTATTTAAGTAAAACAAAAAGACAAAAAAAAAAATGTACCCTATAGAAAAGAGACTGAACAAAGCCTCTGCGGCAGGAGACCTGCAATAACTGCTATTTACTGTGAGCGAGGCAATATTGTGCATTGCCAACTCGTAGTAACAAGTGCGACTACGTGACTTGTGTATTTGTGTGGGAGTGGCTTCTTTTCCCCAATTGTTTCCATTTTGAGTTGTTGATTCTTTGCTTTTGTCTTAAGCCTCATTTTACTTTTTTTTTTCTTTTTTTTTTTACCTCTTCTTCTGTCCCCTTGATCGTAATTTTGCTTTAGAAGTACTCCCTTTGTGTGTATCTTTTCATTTCAGAAAAGTGTTTCCATAAGTATACCATTTGACCGAGGAGCTTACGGGCATATACTGTGAAGATTTTGTTGTCTTCTCATTCGCTTCTAGTTTCCTAAAGTTGTTACGTTGTGTGTACCACCAGCCCCATTTCCCTCTCTTTTATGTGCTTTTATTGTGTTCCTCGACTATACAAATCTTAACGACAGTTAACGTGCAAAATCGTCGTCTCCTGTAATCATCACATCAATACACAACTAGAAATGAACAAGAACCAGTTAACGTGCAAAATCGTCGTCTCCTATAATCATCACATCAATACACAACTAGAAATGAACAAGAACCAGTCTGCATGGCCATGCAAAGAAGGACTTCGAATCTGTCACCTTAATATCCAACATGCAGTCAACAAGACATCAGATACATCAACACTGATTTGGAATCGTGGTAAACCCTTTTATATCTTAGGACTCTTTGAATCCAGATTAACTGCACACATTAGCGACAATGATGTAACTATTCCAGGAAACAACACAATCCGAAAGATCCTACACAAGCGAAAAAGACGAGTTTTGTTATCTACGTCAGCGAAAGCCTTAGCTTCAAACGACTTCTACACCTGGAAAGTAACGGTGTAGAATGTGTCTGGATAGAACTTAAGCTGAAAAGAAACCCTCCCATTTTGGTTGGATTCTGCTACAGGAACCCATCTCAAAGAGTAAACTGGGTCGACAAATTTTATTACGATGATGGACACGAGCATTCAGTCTATTTAATCTGCATCAACTCATCGAATCTCCAACGAGAGTCACCCCAAACTCGAAGACACTTGTTGACCATGTTTATGTTACAGATAACACTAACATAGCAAAAGCTTGCGTCCCTGTTCTAAATTGTAGTGACCATTACCCAGTTTGTGTCACATGGTCCAAAAAAGGAGTAAACATTCCCAAAACGGGTCACAAGACAATAACCTACCCGTTGCTTTACACACTTTAACGGCCAAGACTTTCTGCATGACTTGCTTAACTCAAATCTCTCTTCAGTTTTCGACATAACTGATCCAGATCTTGCTGTTGAATTATGGATCAAAACATTTATAGAGATATATGATAAGCACGCCCCTCTAAAAAATCGATTAGAGTACGGCATGATCCTAAACCGGCATGGTACACTAAAGAGTTTGCAGGAGCAGGTTACCTTAGAGACCTGCTTAAACAACATGGCTATGAAGAGGAATCTAGAAAACTGAGATTTGCAATATATTCACAGTAGCGCAGAGAAAAAAAACGAAATATTATCGAGAACTAATATCATCAAACCAGAACCCAAAACTGGTATGGAGAGCTATTAACGAGCTTACAAACAATCAATCTTCTTCAAAATCAACTGTAAAGACATCTCTGTCGAACAGCTAAAACACACTTTTGCACTATAGCTGATAAAATTGTCACGTCAGATTCGTCTAAATCAAACGATCTTCAAAAACTGAAACAATATTGCCCAGATAAAACATCACGTCTGAACTTTATATTCCACCATAACAGTCTTTGAAGTTTATCACTACCTAACGCACCTAAAACAGTCAGGTACCTAAGGGGTGGATGGCCTAGACGGAAAAATCCTCAAACTATCAGCTCCAGCAATTACAGATATATCACCATACGTCTTCAATTTATGCATAGACAAAAATCATTTTCCCGATAGCTTTAAAAAAGCAAAAGTCCTTCCTATCCACAAGGCAGGTGACAACTCATACCCTGCAAACACAGGCCAGTCTCAATCATTTCATCTATTTCCAAAACCTTTGGAAAAAGACATGAACAAACACACATTACACCACCTTAATACATACCACTTGCTTCATCCAAGACAATCCGGGTTTCGACACAACCATTCATGCCACACAGCTCTAATCAACTTAGTTGATGACTGGCTGAATAGCATTAACATTAACAACACATATTGTGGTGTCCTATTCATCGATTTCAAAAAAGCATTTGATGTGATAGACCATAGCCTTCTTCTTAGAAAATTGAATTTGCATGGCTTATCCACAAAAACTCTTACGCTTTTCCGATCATATCTCACAAATAGGCAACAATGTGTGAAAATCAATACAACTTTCTCTTCATTTCAAACACTTTCCTATGGCGTCCCACAAGGCTCTATCCTGGGCCCCTTACTGTTCACAATTTACATCAATGGTCTATCTCTCCATATCACATCCACATGTGAACCCTTTGCTGATGATACAACAATACACACAAATCATTCTGATGTTACTGTTCTTGCACAAACTTTACAAGAAAGTGCGAAAGACCTCGTAAAATGGACTGAACTAAATACATGTGTTGCTTCACCCTCAAAAGCTAAATCCATGCTTATCACAACCAGGCAAAAAAGAACAAAATCTCACTATTAAGTTTCCTCCTGTAAATCTTAAAGATGAACCCGTTAAGCAGGTAACATACCTCAAAGTGCTAGGAATAACAATTGATAACAACATTAGTAGGCAAGCTCACATAACCTCACTGTGCAAAAAAATTTCACAGAAAGTTTATCAACTCTCCAAAATCAAACGCTTCCTCGACCTGCATTCACGCAAGCTCTTTTTTTCCAGTCTCATATTCAATCACACATAGACTATGGATCTACTCTATGGGACTTTGCTAGCGC
>JADBJO010001714.1:353507-378507 GCA_016801955.1 Conus betulinus | reverse complement strand
TTTCTTACATTATTTCATTTCACTGCATGTTGTAGTCCCTACTCAGGGCGAGGACTGGATGTAAAAAAAAACACGTCAGTGCTTATCTATTATCCTCGTAATATAGAGAATCTTTGTCTTGTCTTTGCTTTCACTCTTGCCCTCTCAGGGCTCTCTCTCTCTCTCTCTCTCTCTCTCTCTCTCTCTGTCTCTCTCTGCCTCTCTCTCTCTCTCTCTCTCTCTCTCTGTGTGTCTCAGTTGCTCCTCATCCTTTCTTTCCTTTCTCCTCCCCCCCCTCACTGTCTTTCTCTCTTTCTCTCTGTGCATGTGTCGCCGACAATGTAACAGTGTCTAACCATGTACTTGGACTTTCCACTTTTCCTTTGTCGGCTGGGTGTTGAGCGATTACAGTACGGAAACTGCTCACATCATCAGCAGGAAGCATTTTGTGGGGTCATTGACGTCACTAGCTAGCAGGACGTGATTGTAGTTTGGGAGGGTTATGAGCCCTTCCATTGTGCTGGCAGCCATGTTTTTCCGGGCACTTTTGTTCTTCTCCACACGTGGTACACGTCACCGGGATTACCGTCCTCAGCTTCCTGAAAGGCGGCCATTTTTTATCCGGGCTCGTGAGCTCTCGTGAGCTCTCGGCTCATGGTGTGGGTCAAGGGGGTTACCATTGTCAACGTCCTGTTGGCAGTTAGAGAGAGAGAGAGAGAGAGAGAGAGAGAGAGAGAGAGAGAATGACAATGACAATGACAAAATAGTTAATTGAACTAGGCCTTGTGCCCGTGTCAATGGGGACTTAGGAGGGAGGGGGATGTGGGGGTAGAAGCAAAAAGATAGTCAAAAAAAAGCAAATATAACTGGAGAGAGAAAGAAACCTTGTAGGTAAACATGCCTTTTCTCAACGGAGAAAACGCTCTTACATTCTCTCTCAGTAAACAGTATGTATCTCTTATAACAATATACACAAGTATATGGCTTAGGGCAGGTCTTTTACAAAATTCAGATAAGTAATTTTCTTTGTAGTTGCCATAAGTTTAGGAACACGTACACACACACACACACACACACACACACACACACACACACACACACACACACACACACACACACTACCAAATCCGCGCTCAGCTGTGCTGTATCGATTGGTTTCTGTAACAAAAGGCTTTCGACAAAAATAAAGCAAGGGGCAAGCACATTCTCGTGTCAGACAGTAGCAAGGTCAATTTTAAAGCATTTGGTTGTGAGTAATATTTTTTGGGGGATGTACATTCCCGTAGTTCTTTATATTTCGTACAAACAAGAATAAAATGCAATTCCGATTCTTCTGTATTAAGACAAAATGGACAGTAGCATTTTCTCGTTTGTTTGAATGTCTTGACCGATGGGGTTTTAACTGTGACACACCGAGTCTTATTCTTGTTAGGTGTTTTTCTTAGAACAGGATTTCTGACATTGTTTTTATAGTTTGGAACATCACAGAGTTGTCTAAACGATGAGTAGAATTTATATCTGTCCCTAGACCTAAGAGTGGAATCCAAATCTTGCAAACGGCAGTCAAGTAATCTCTGCTTGAAGGCAGAAAACAAAAACTTTAACATGACCCACACCTTGGTCATCCCAGACATAGCCAAACCCATATCTATATAAATTATAGCATATGCTGGTTGCCCAGTTCTTTTTGCCATTATTGTGGAGGATAAATAGCACTTTGTATGCTTTCTTTGGTAGGCGGTTTTCTTTCCATTGTGATAAGTTTAAGCCAGTATTTAATACATTTGGTGTAAGTCTGAATATATAAGGGATACCTGCCAGTTTCACAATATAGGAGTGCACTAGGTGTTTTAATGCTAACATTTAACAATCGTTTCATGGCAAGCAGATGCACTCTTTCGATCACAGTGTGATTTGCTGTCAAGCCCCAAACTTCTGCTCCATAGGTCAAAATAGGCTGAATTTGACAATCAAATATCTTAAAGAAAAGTTTAGGATTATTTTCCCCAAGGGACCACAAAAATTTCAAAATACTGAAAACGCCTCTTTTAGCTTTCAGAGAGAGAGAGAGAGGGAGAGAGAGAGAGAGAGAGAGAGAGAGAGAGAGAGAGAGAGAGAGAGAGAGAGAGAGAGAGAGAGAGAGAGAGAGAGAGAGAGAGAGTGGGTGGAGAGGGGTGGTGCAAAGTTTCTACCAGTGCTGCGTCCTCTTATGTCTGTATGCATGCAAAGCAGCTGTGCGTGAGTGTGTGTGTGTGTGTGTGTGTGTGTGTGTGTGTGTGTGTGTGTGTGTGTGTGTGTGCGTGCGCGCGCGCGCGTGCCTGCGTGTGTATGTATGCGCGTGCGCACGTATGTGCATATGTGCGAGAAGTTTCTATATAATCAAGCCGAGTGTGCAAGTACGTGTTGATGTATGTACCTTGTACTGTGTGTACATATGCCTGTGTCTTTGCACATACAAGCAAGAGTGTATCCTTGTGTGTGCATGTTAGTGTGTCTATCTTTTTTATTCTTCATGTGGGCTGAGAGTGTGTGTGTGTGCGCTCGCGTGTGCGTACGTACGTGCACGCGCGCGCGTGCGCGTGTATGTGTGTGTATGCGTTTCTGAGAGAGAGAGAGAGAGAGAGAGAGAGAGAGAGAGAGAGAGAGAGAGAGAGAGAGAGAGAGAGAGACTCAAGGCTCAAGATATTTTATTCATTTTAGGCCTCAGCCCATCACGTAGGGGGATGTGAATATACAACTGAATGAAGTTATGTAGCAAATTCAAAATGAAAGATAACAATGGTATAGGACATATTCATGTTGTCAGAGCATCTCTCATTTTAAATCCTTTATATAAAAATAATGTAAGATTATGTACGTCTTCCAGAACCGTCGATGACATTAACAAACTCAGTTTAAACAGTGAAGGATTTCTTTAATATTTAGGCTTAATTAACGTTTCACGTGTATGTCCAAGTGCTGGGCAACACAGAACAAGATGCACCTCATTTTCTTCGCTTTCATTACATAGGGGACAAATTAGGTCGTTTGACATAAACGTTCTATAACGATAACGGTGTCATCACTAGATCAGAAATCCCGAGCCTAAATCTAGTTGTAATATATTTCAGATGCTTATCAATATCTAGATGTAAATAAGGTTTTAAACTGTGGTCACTACAAAAAGTACTGTACAAACTGAACCTGTCACTAGTTTGAAGATGATCAGACCAAGTTTGCCATCGGCAGTCGATAAGCCTTTGTTGAAAACAACGTATAAATCCACGCACACTCCCAACACCTTGATTCACCCAAACAAAACCAAATCCATATTTAAACAAACTCAAGCGAATGTTTGTTACCCAGTTTTTCTTACCTCTTGCAATTAAGTCATACAACATATCATATGCTTTACGCGGAATCCTGTAATTCTCCAGTTAAATCACCTTAATCCAGTAGCGAATGCACTTAATAGCAGAACTGATATATATTGGGTAACGATTTGTTTCACCATAAACATGGTCATTCGGTATTCGTCTGTCTACTCCTAGAAATTTCTTCAAAGCGAATAAATGAACTGATTCACAATGGACAACAGCATTTTCTAAGCCCCATATTTCAGAACCATACTGCACAATTGGCTGTATCCGAAAATCAAATAATTTCATGAATAAATTAAAGGAGTTGTTGTTTAACACGTTTAACCTTTTCAAAAGATAAATCAAAACTTTTTTTTGCTCTCTGCTTGCAAGTCATTGCATGCAGCAGTAAAGCTAAACCGCGTTGAAAAAAGTATTCCTAAGTATTTGTACACGTTAACTACAGGCATTGCAATACAATTATATAACCATTTTTCTCTCACACTCAAATAGCCACCCTTCCAAAATACTGTAATATTGCTTTTTGTCATATTAACTTTAGCTGAAGAGAGATAGAGTGGCATGCTGTAGGCTATTCAATTGTGTCTGCAAACTTGTAACTGTCTCCCACCATTAAAACAACATCATCAGCCAACAATAGAATAAATAATTCATACACGTCAAGTGAAAATCTAACACCGTGTCTTTCATTGTTGATAACTGCTATCGCTAATTCGTTAATAAAAAGAAAGAACAGAACAGGGCTGCAGGCATCTCCTTGTCTTAATCCTGATGTGCAGGCAATGTAATCAGTAAACGTAGAACCACATCTAACTCTTGCTTTAACATCATTGTACAAGCTTTTAATACACCTAAATAACTTACCTTAATACCATTCTTTAAGAGAACTGGTCAGAGAAGATTTCGATTTATCGTATCAAAAGCTTTTTCGAAATCTGTAAATGCAACATAAAGTTTTCGATTGTAACAGAACTGCTTCTGTATGACAGCTAGTAAAGAAAACATGTGGTCGACTGTTGAGTATCCTTTTTGAATCCAGCTTGATATTCACCTGTGATATTGTTTCCTTCCACCCATTCTTGCAATCTGCTATTTATCACCATACCAAATAATTACTACTAATATCACTCAATGAAATTCGCCTATATAATTACTAGGCTTTATTGATGTCACCTTTCTTGAAAATTGGCTGAATGACAGATTCAGACAGTTGTCAGGGAACATACCATCATCAAATAGTTTATTGAATAAGTTCAAGAAAAAATGTATAACCTGTTCATTCGAATACTTAAAGAACTCGCCAATAATGCCATCAGGACCAGCTGCCTTACGGTTTTTTAATTTTCTTAAAGCAAGCAGTATTTCTTCTTTAGAGACTGGACGATTCATATAGTCTCCTGTGTCTCAACTGAGTCCCTCATTTACTATGTTTGTCAGCATCTGTTTCCAACAAAAGCTTTAAAATGCTGAAACCAAGAGTCAATTGATATGTCATTTCTAGGCTGTTTCTGTTTGAAAGATGCGTTATGAACAACGTCCCAGAATTCCTTTTGATTTCTCACAGTAAATACAAGTTTGTCTAATAAGGCTTTGTTGAATTGCTTCTTCTTCCGCTTTAATAAGTTTTTATACTCACGTCTGGCAATAACACATTCATTTCTTTTTTTCGACGATTAATTCTTTTTCTTTTCAAATTTTACAGAACGGCGAAATATCTGCAACAATCTTTTGGTATTTCTTTTACAAAGTTTGCATTCTGAAATCAAACCATTTACTTGAATTTTCCTTGTTATCAAATGTATACGTGTTTTCATGGATTCAGCACTTACTCTTATACAATCATTAAAAGTTTTAAGAGCATCATTCACGTTAACATCAATCAAATCAATCGCAAGGTCAATGTTGGTACATATTTCCTCACTACACAAAATACTGGTATATTTATCAGCACACTTGTCCCACAAAATCCTCTTTTTGCGTACAAATATCAGATAAATGTTGCTTTGGAAAACAACACCTGCAGTCACTGGCAAATGGTCAGAATCAATACGTTCAACAATAGACAGTTTGCAGGAGTCAAACAATATCATAAAAAGTTCACATGAGAATGCGAAACGAAATAGTCTGTGACACTGCTTCCAGAATCGGATATGAATGTATAGCAGCCTTCATGGTCGCCTCTGCACGCCGCCATTCAAAATACTCAGATCTAATGCAGTACACATGTTCAATAATAATTTCCCATAGTTGTTCAAAAGTAAGATCGTTTGACTGCCGAGTCAGATTAAGAGATAAATTATTGAGTTGTGGGTCAAAATTATTTTTCGCAGAGTATTCTTGAGAAATAGCAGCAGTTCTACTGTTTAAATCACCAACTAAAATAACATACACGTCATTCTGTAACAAAAAATCAGTTAAACACTCTTCAAGCATACTAATGCCATTGTCTATATCAAAATGAGTGCAGAAAGAAGATTCTTCTGGGGGGTATATATGTACAAACATACAGAATATCTTTATCCACTCCAAACAGCTCTTTTTTGTCAATAAAAAAAATGCTACAATTGACATGATCAACATCAACACTTTTGACGTACTGGAAAAGGTCATTTTTCATCAAGCAAACAAGTCCTGCCGAACGTCTACCATGTTTTGTAAATTTTACAGCAGGTTTACAAAACAATCTGTATCCGGCAAAAACATCACACTGACATTCCTCCATGAAGGTCTCAACTAAACACACAAAATCAAATTCACAAACAAAAGAAGTAAAATCGGAATCATACATTTTTGTCAACAACCCATTCACATTCCACAGCAAAAAAGAGAACTGTTTTGATTCAGCACGCAGTGTGTGTTGCACGTGTTCATTCGCGCTTGCCGCTGGTTGGCACAACCTCGCTCTCCTGACCAGCACTGCGTCGCTCAAGTGTGTCACTGACATGAGAGACAGGTGAGTGCATACACGGTGTTAGATTTACTCTGTTCCCTCTCTTGCTGTTATCAGGGGGGAGGGAAAAATACATTCAGAACGTGGCCGGCCGATCTCCTATCTGGATTCGTGCAAAGTGTCCCCCTCACCAAGGAAATACTTTTTGCCATCTATGAGTAGGTGGTCGAAGACCATTGTGCCTCTTTCCCCATCATTTCTAGCTTTTTTCAGAGGGGGGGGGGGGGGGGGGGGGGGGGGGGGGGGGGACAGTTTGCGCCGAATCTCCCTCACTCGGAAGGAGAAGTCTTCCCCTACAAAAATACTGGTGCCCTGCAGTTTCTTTTATACTTTCAGAATTTGCACTTTGTGTTTGTAAAAAGTGCACCTCACAATGATCGGAGTCTGGTCTGCCATTCAAACGATTAACCCTATCAAATTCAATGTCAGTACTAATATCCAGTTTATCAGCAATGACATTATGCAGTTTTACTTTCACGCTGTTCTGTGGACTCATTTTGGTCTTTACTGATTCCATAGAATATAAGGTTATTCCTCTTGGATTTGCCCTCAAGGTTATCAGTCTTTTTTTTTTTCCAGCTGTTCAACCTGGGAAAGCAGATCAGAGTTTTTCTTTAAAAGATTTTGATTTTCGTTTTTCAGGTCATCCACTTTATCTTTTAAACCCATCACATACTTTTGCAGCTGTGCATGCTGCTCTCTCAGTCCTTTCACACAGCGTTCCACTTCATCAAGCTTACAGTGTTTTGCGGCGTTCTGGACCTTCATGGACTGAAGCATCTCCCTGACGTCAGTAAGGGTAGGCTGCCAGGAAGGAAGAAGAAGACTGCCCGCCGCCCTGGGATCCCATGGCCCTGTCTAAGCTCGACCATCCACTGCTGCCCAGTCGTGACTGCCTCAGGCTGCCCTTGGGTCCCGGGTTCGGCTCCACATCTCCGCACCTCAACAGCAAACTGCCCCAGAACAACAGGGTGAGGAGCAGGCCAAGGTGACACCGTCCAGTCTGCCGCGAGGTGTCGACATAGAGACTCGCGCGGCCTTCTTCTCTATGGCCCTCCTCATCATAAATGAGAGGAAAACCGGCAAGAAGGAGCCGCATGTCGCTCGAAAGGCGAGTGGGGTGGCCGGCATGGCTCAGTAGAGGGCCACTGGCAAAAAATGGTGATCAGGATCGACCTCTTTCTTCCTCAACTGGCAGAAATTAACGAGACACCGCTACATGCCATCTGCACGTTCCACTGTCAGGTCACGACCCCCCGAGAGAGAGAGAGAGAGAGAGAGAGAGAGAGAGAGAGAGAGAGCGTAAGGGCGCGTGCGCGAACGCATATGTCAATGTATATTTTCTTTGTGTATACATGCATACATTCATTATAACACACACACACACACACACACACACACACACACACACACACACACACGCACACACACACTACCCCATCACCACAACCACCATCAACACCAACACCAACACCGTCAAATACACGCCTGCACGATCACACGGACAGACAGACAGACAGACAGACATACACACCCACACACATGCGCAAGATTCACGATTCAAGATTTAATTATCCTGTCACCCCTTTGGGGGTATGAAAGACATAAAACAAAAGAAAAAACAATGTAATCCACTTCAACATGACACACTTTTATGTGTATTACAGGCGTAATGGCATAATCACTAAAACATAGAGCAGGCTGGTCATCATAAACTTACACCCATTTTGCTGAATTTTAAATATTTACTCAACTTTAACAGAACATTCTTGCCAGCCGAGAATAGTCTGCACAGGTTGTAAACAGATTTTACACTCGTATACTTTCTGGGAATAAAACGTACTCGTAACTCTTCATACTTTGGGCATTCCATAATGAAATGAAATTCGTCTCCAACATCTTGATTACAATCTTTACAAAAGCGTTCCTCGCGGGCAAGACCAAGTCTTCTTCCTACTTCAATCATGACTTTGTGATTACTACATCGGAATTTAATTAAGGGAAATATATATAGACCAGGTAATTAATTGTTCAATATAATTTTCACGTTTGAAAAAAGAAATGTTTCTACATAACGATCTTTCGTTAGAAAACTGCTGTGTTTCCCAAATACAATCATAGCCTGTTTCTAGAAAAAATACTTTGTGTACGCGTGCACATACACATGTACACACAAACACATGCACGCACGCACGCACACACACACACACACACACACACACACACACACACACACACACACACACATACACGCGCGCGCGCGCGCGCACAACCACAGCCACTCTCTCTCTCTCTCTCTCTCACATACACACACACACACACACACACACACACACACACACACACACACACACACACACACGCACACACACACGCACACAAACACACACACACAGAGGCAGACATGTACACATATTTACTTACACACGCGCGGCCGCCCACTTCTGCACGTACCCGCATTGTACTTAACCTCACAATATGAGAGAGAGAGAGAGAGAGAGAGAGAGAGAGAGAGAGAGAGAGAGAGAGAGAGGGGGGGGGGGGGTCATTTACTTCCGCCAGAAGCTGACTAGACAGTATGAAACCAGAAACATTTGTGTTGTTCAACAGGGAAGTCCTTATGACCTGACTGCCCGCCACTCTCTCTCTCTCTCTCTCTGTTTGTCTGTCTGTCTGTCTGTCTCTCGCTATCTGTCTCTCTGTCTCTGTCTGTCTGTATGTATGTCTGTCTGTCTGTATCTCTCTCTCTCACTCCCACTCCTCTATCTGTCTCTCTGTGTACCTGTCTCTGTCTTTGTCTCTGTCTGTCTCTCTCTCTCTCCTCTGTCAGTGCTTGTCTGTCTGTCTGTCTCTCGCTATCTGTCTCTCTGTCTCTGTCTGTTTGCCTGTCTGTCTGTATCTCTCTCTCATCCCTCTCTCTGTCTCTCTGTGTTCCTGTCTCTGTCTTTGTCTATCTCTCTGTCTGTCTGTCTGTCTCTATCTGCTTTTATGTCTGTCTGTTTGTCTGTCTGTATCTATGTCTGTCTGTCGGTCTGTTTCTCTCTCTCTCTCTCTCTCTCTCTCTCTCTCTCTCTCTCTCTCTCTCTCTCTCTCTCACTCCTTTCTCTGTCCTTCTGTCTCATTGTCTCTGCCTATGTCTGTCTGTCAGTCTCTCTCTCTCTCTCTCTCTCTCTCTCTCTCGCTCTGTTGCTATGTTTTGCATTTTTTTAAAGCACTAAACAAAGAGAGGAGCTGTTATCAGTTAACACACAAATGCCAGATGCAGAGTAATTTCAGGAGGAACATTTTGTTATGCAAATATTTTCTTTCATCAATTTTAGTATGTGCGCCGAGCGCATGTGTGTTCAACGTTTGTTTTTGACTTCATTGCAGATAGGTCGGTGGCCTTTGCAATTAAACTATTTGAGTTTGAGTTTCTCTCTGCTTTTCTGTCCGTCTGTCTGTCTGTCTGTCTGTCTCTCTTTCTCTCCTTCTCCCCATCTCTCTCTCTCTCTCTCTTTCTCTCTCCCTCTCTCTCTTTGTCTCTATCTGTATGGCTGTCTTTCTCTCTCTCTCTCTCTCTCTCTCTCCTCATCCTCTCTCTCTCTCTCTCTCTCTCTCTCTCTCTCTCTCTCTCTCTCTCTCTCTCTCTCTCTCTGTCCCCGTCCGTCTTTCTTTCTGTAAGTCTGTCTGTCTGACTGCCTTTGTTTCTGTCTTTCACCGTCTCTCTCTTTGTCTCTGTATCTGTCTGCCTCTCGCTCCCCGTCTCTCTGTCTGTCTGTCTGTCTGCCTGTCTGTCTCTCTGTCTCTGTCAATCTCTCTGTCCGTCTGTCTCTGTCACTCTGTCCCTTTGTCTCTGTCTGTCTGACTGTATCTCTATCTGTTTGTATCTCTGTCTGTCTGTCTGTACCCCGACCCCACCCTCTACCCCCGCCTCTGTCTCTGTCTGTCTTGGTGAAGAGTTGGCACTAAACTTTAGACAACACCAATTTGGCGAGAATTAATGGTGGCCCAGACCTCACAGCAGGAAGCAGGCAGCAAACCACCAGAATACCCGTGCGACCATTCCAAGGCCTAGCACGGCATTCAGTGAAACTACAATTAAAACAATTGTCCACATTCCCTGAATTGTCCCCATCCGGGCATATTTTCCTATGATAAATGGTCCCTGCCGATGACATTTATCAGAATGTGTGAACACATGAGCCACACCCCTTTCCTGACGTCAAATGTGGGGGCCTTGGTATGCTCCCCCATGACCCTGTCTTTATGCTAGCTGAAGAAAGGAACCACCCCCTACCTGACGTCACACATCTGGTCTTGGAACTCCCCTGAGTCCCTGTTTCTGTGCCGGCTGAAGACGTGAAGCACACCCCTACCTGTGACGTCACACATCTAGTCTTGGAACTCGCCCATGACTCGCTCTCATGGCAAATGCAGCAGTATGTGCCTGCCTGGCTTTCAGACAGTAAACGTCTCACTTATCATCTAACATGTGTGCTGTCGAATTGTTCACCGATTGTTCATAAACTGCCTTAAGAGCCCTACTGGCTGTTGGGTGGTGATTTTTTTTTTTTTTTTAATTTGTGTTTATTCTTCACGGTAGTTATCATTGACGATCTTTTATAGGGTCCGGCGGACAACTAGGAGCCAAATCAGGACCTCAGTTATCATATCTGCTGAGTCTCTAGACACAAATACCCACACTAGTATTAACACATCGCTTCAAATTTATAAAGACAAAAGCACAATTATCTGTTCAACTCCAGCAACACCTATATACATTATTAAAACACTATAATTTATCAAATAAGTTTACCTCTTTTCAAAAAAGTAAAAAATAAGATCCACTGAAATCTCACGGAAAAGAACTGATAAATCACTGGTGGAAAAGAACTTCTCTCTGATAAACATTAAATCAGCACATTCAGTCAAAAAATGATTAACACTGAACAAGCTCTGTGTGTGTGTGTGTGTGTGTGTGTGTGTGTGTGTGTGTGTGTGTGTGTGTATGTGCGCGCGCGCGCGCGCGAGAAGGGAAGGTTAGTGAGGGAATAGGGTATGTGACACTGGGTTACAGTGGCCAAATTTGGACGACAAGAGACGTGAAAGGAATGAACAGAAGTGGATGGTAATGGGGTAGAACACGGATGGAGGGGTGGGAAGGGAACAAGAAGGGGTGGTGGTGGCAAAGGAAACAAAGCAAGGACTGGACTGAGTAGTATCAGGGTCAGCAAGGGAAAATGGAAAGGGTCGGGTAGACAGTGGAAAGCGTGGAAGGAAAAAAACGAAGAGGAGTGAACATGGGATAAAGGAGAGGACAAGAAAGAAACTGGTTGGACTTCTTCATTTTGAATTTTGTTGATTATACCCCCAACGACACACAGTTTTCAAGTTTTCATTCCCTTCTTTTTCTTTCTTTCTTTTTTTTTTTCTTCTTTCTGAATTGTAATCATTATGACCCGGCCCACAAAACAAAACTTTTTTTTTCTGGTTTATCAATATCACAAACAAAAAATTGCTTTAAAAAAGTCAGATCACCAAACACACACACACACACACACACACACACACACACACACACACACACACAAACAAAAACAAAACAAAACAAAATATTGAAAAGGACACAAACAACATCTGCATGTGATTTAGCTAAACTGTTAATATCTTAAGAACATAAATTTAGACTGTGGTACAACAACTGACTTTTCATTGATTTTTCACAAGGAAAAAAAAACAGGGCATAATGTAATGAAAAGCATGTCATTGCCACAAATAATACATAAAATTACAAAGGCAAGCAGACACTGGAGAGTGGACGCCAATTTACGTCCTTTTTAATTTCTAACAGCTTTGTGACCCATCTCATTTTCATCAATATCTTCACATCTGACCTCAAATTCCCAATGAGCGATCTTCAAGTTACCTTTCCTCAGCGCACTTCTCTCTCTTCTTCTGTCTTCTGTTTCTATTTTCCACCTCCTTCCATGAATATATCTTTCTCCATTACTGCTGTGTACCACTTCACTGACCATCCTTCTCATCTTTGTTCATTATCGTCCTATTTCTGCAAATGTCCTGCCCTTTTTTCTGATGCAGTGACGCAGATTCTAGGTTTCTAGCCACAACTTTTGGTTGTTTTATTTACTTTCTCCCAATTCCCACACTTCTTCCTAAAAGCTGTTTACACCAGGTAGCTGGTGGAGTCCTTACCAAAATAACAAGATCAGCGCGAGTATATGACGTTTAAACAGTGCGAGGTGGGTTTTCTAGGAATATGAATAGATTACAAAGAAGGCCAATTATCAATATTGCGGTATCTCGCAAACTGTGGAAACATGGAAGAATACATATTTCCATGGGTGGAGCAGAGCTGGGACCGTGCTCAGATTTCTTTTTGGAATTGGGGCCAGGGACTGATCCAGGCGAATGGATGAAAACGTGGAACACAATGTAATGGAATATGGAAGATGGGAACTGTGATGTAGAGATGTTTTTTAGCCTCTTAAACATATCAACTGTACTTTATTCAAGTGAGAAAATCATCCCCAAAGCCCATCACACATGTTATGGATGCATGATACAACACCCAGAATGTCACGCAGTAACATACATATCCTGCCAAGTCCACAAATGGGTATGCCAGCAATGAAGACGAGCACATCAATTCAAATATCACACAGACTGGATCGGTACCATTTCACAGGAGAAAATGCCAAAAGGATACACACACTGAGATCGTTTCATTTCTTGATTTCTTCCCCGATGTTTTCTCGACTGAATCAGCAACACACACGGAGGGACTGAGTCCTTGGCGCTTTATCAGGGGTTCGGTGACAGATGCCCACATACCCGAGGCGGAAGAGGTGCACTCAGGAACCAGGATCAGCAGACACTAGCGTAGTCAGGCATCAAGGCATGAGGTGCTGAAATCCTTGGCTGGCTGAAGCAGGAATCGAACTGCTGGAGCCACGTCTTGGTCATGCCTGCACAACAAATGAGAGGTCAGTGGCTCACGTGGCCTTGTGGACAATGCACGTGTCAAAGAGGCAAAACAAAAATCTTTATTCCATGCTTTGAACTTCTCACAGGGCTTGTTTGGCTATGTCCACATTTATTCCCACAATAGAAGATAACCTATTAATGGAAAGCTGCTTTCCCATTCACTCGTTTCGCTTCTTTCCATCATGAGTTCATTATTCTCTTGCGTATTATGCGTACCACCTTTCCCCCTATTACCTACATCTTACTCCAGGGATTCGGTGATAGCAGCCGTGTCGAGCGGTCATGGTTTTTGCTTGCTCCAGGCACGCAGCAAAGTTCACGAGCTGAGCCTTTTTTTTTTCGACTTTGCTTTTTTTCGCCACGCCGAATCGACACAGTGGTTCACCACTGCAACTCTAAGATTTCGTTTGTTGACCGTTTCGTCCGTTGCATTTACAAGAATAACTACTGGCGTCAACCCAGTCTTCATTAAGGTCAAAGACATCCCTGACGCAAGCAACAACAGACCTACAGTCATTGAAATTTGCTTGGCAGGTGAGAGGTCAGACGGACAGGGATCGATAGTCGGGGTGCAACAGATAAACGGCCTCTGGAGGATCTATTCTACAACGACAGAGGCGAGAAATCAGCTCCTGACTCAGGGTATGAGGGTGAGAGGGACAACATTACAACTTGCTAATACTAACCCTTTATTCTGAAGAGTGACACGAGGGAGGAGAAGCCAACAACAACCAAAGTGCGAGTCAACAACGTACCCATATAAGTAGCCGACTCATAGGTCGAACATTCTCTAGCAATGGTAGGGCGCGAGTAGCGCTCTTCAATCAAAACAGAGAGAGCGAGGGATGCAGACGGAACACTTACCTCTTTCTAACAGGTGGGAGGTTCGTGTCCATCACTGTCCCTGATGTGCCTCTGGACAAGTTCCTCAAAGCAAGTCTCTTCTAGGCTAAAATCTATAACAAAGAACAAAAGTTGGCTCAGAAAAAAAAACACCTTCATTTGCTCTAACTGCCTGGGACAGAGCCACCATGCTTCAGTGTGCAACAAAGAGGTTGTTTGCCGTGAGTGCAGACAATCCGACCATTAGCGCGGGGATCCTCTGTGCCAGTTTTGTTACAGGGACTCCAGCCGAGGACAGAGAGGACACACACGGAGTGGGTGACACCGCGCTGATGGACAGCGACCAGCCCGACGACTGCCACAGACGGGAGGACCGTGCAACCAGGCAGGCCCAGCGAGCATCAGGCCACGCTCTCTGCCACCCTGCAGCTGGAGAGCTTGTCCCGGAGCAGGTCGGAGACCCCCGAAACGCCGGCGATCCAAGGAGGGGTCCCCAGCCCTAAAGAGGTGGTGGGGAGATGGGTAATCACCTGAAAAAGGGACAGTGGTAAATCCACCCATCAGACTCCCCGCAGTATGAACACTGAGGTAAGCGACCAGTGTGGGTAGATGCCTTACCTCCTCAGACAGATCTCATGGCTTCGGCCTCACTTGATTAACGGACATTGAGTATGGAATTCGGAAAAGGTGTTGTGCAATATGCGTATAATGCTTCCAATGGACAAAATACGTGTTTGTTCTTTGAATGTACGAGGTCACGGGAATAAATTCAAAAGAGCCGCTATTTCTCATTATTTAAAAAATAATTAAATTTATATTGCCTGTTTACAAGAAGCCCATGTAACCGAGAATGATGCGTTGCTATGGGAAAAACAGAGGGGGGAGGAAAATTTTACAATGAGGGTACTAAAAAGGAGTCAAGAGAGATTATTATTATATCAAAATAATAATAATAATAATTTAATGGTAACGTAGATGTTGAACTGGCTTTAGAGAGAATCTTAGTTGTGTCAATCAAAAGTGAACTATATGACTTTAATTGGCAAATATCTATGCTCCAAATAATACGAAAGATAAAGCAATTTTCATAACAAAATTACAGGAAACGTGTGCTGAATATAGTGAGCAAAATCTGTCGTTGTTTGGTGACTTAAATTGTGTTATGAAGAACAGTCTGGATATTATTACGGGTCAATTTCATCATGCATGAGAGGTTCGAGAGTTAAATAATGTAGTAAGAATTTGAAACTGACAGACATCTGGCGAGTTTTTCATAACGAAGAAAAAGATTTGTCTTGAAGTAAGAATACCCTTTTATGCTCGACGTTTGAATTATTGTTTTGTTCCAGAGGAAATGTTGCGCTTCGTGTGAGCTCACGGCAGTTGCGCATTCAGACTACAAAGCTGTCAAAACGGAATTGAACAACGGTCATTTTGAGAGAGGTCCAGGATACTGGCGATTTAACAATATATGGTTTTTAAAAGACACAAAGTTGTTGTTGCAGAAATGAACGATTTATTAGATAAGCATCTCAATGATGCTACCAATGCTGTTTCTTATATACGTACGTGGGAACTCTGTATGTTGAAATTGGTACTTTAGGTACTGAGTATGGAAAATCACTTGCACGTAAAAGAAAAAAAATCGCGAGTATCGTCTGAACGCACAGCTTATGGAAAAAGAAAAGGCATTAGCCAGCAGTCCCTCTGATGTAGGGGTACAGAAACAGTATCTTAGTTTAAAACAAGAAATAGAGTTGTTGCAGGTTGAGAGAGCGAGAGAGCGCAAATTAGAGCGAGAATTAAATGGATTGAAGAAGGTGAACGGAATACAACATCTTTTTGCAATCTGGAAAAAAAGCTAGAGGAAAGAAGACAGTAATAATGAGATTGACTAAAGAAGGTGAGATAATTACAGATCAGACAAAAATTTTGGAAGAACAAGTCATCTTTTACAGGAAACTTTATGATCAAGACTTTAATGAAGCTGTTTCATGCGAGGGCATGGTGACAGTGGAGGAGATGACAAGCGCTTTGAAGAATATGAGAAATGGATCTGCCCCCGGCAATGACAAACTGACAATAGAGTTCAATTTTTTTTTCGGAATAAGATATGTAAAACATTTAGACGTTCATAGAGGCTTTACATGTTGGTAAACTATCATATTCTCAAAAAAATAGTGTAATAACTCTGCTACACAAGGGAAAAGATTTAGATAGATAGAGACAAATAAACAACTGGAGGCCAATCACGTTAACTAACAATGATTACAAATTACTAGCCAAAGTCTTAGCGTTAAGACTTGGACGAGTCATCACGAACTTAGTAAACGGAGATCAGGTAGGGTATATATCAAAGGCAGAGATATTGCCACGATCGTAAGATCGATTGATGATGTAATCAATTACCTAAATAAAACTGATAGAGCAGGCTTCTTGCTCGCTATTGACTATGCAAATGCGTTCGATTCGATATCAGAGAGTTTTCTGCTGAAAGTGTTTGACGTTTTTGGTTTTGGATAAAGCTTTTCGAAAATGGGTGTCTATTTTGACGAACGGAAACATGAGCTCTGTAAATCACGGAGGTTGGATTTCCGAGCCTTTTGATGTGAACTGCGGAATAAGACAAGATTGTCCATTCTCACCATTAGCCTTTGTGCTAGCCGTCGAGTTACTAGCCATTAAGATTCGAAATAGTTCGATTGCAGGCTTTGAAGTTCCTTTACATTCTGGGAATGGAAATTCTAGAATTAAGGTAAGCCAAATGGCGGATGATACAATATTGTTTCTAAAAGACCGACAAGATATGTTTAAATCATTAGAAATCTTGTCATCCTTTGAAAAGTTTTCTGGATTAAAACTGAATGTTCAGAAAACAAAAGTTTTACTAATGGGAACTATGAAAAAAGACTCAGATCTCCCATTCACAGCAGTAAACAGAATTAAAGTTTTGGGAATATATTTTGATACCAATAAAATGGCAAAGAACAATGATGAAAACTGGAATGAAAGAAAAAATCAATAAAATGAATGGTATAATAAACAACTGGAAAAGGAGAGATCTCTCTATTCAAGGTAAAGTGACTGCAATAAAAACTTTTCTGATAAGTCAATTTGTTTTTGTACTGCAGTCTATTGGTCTTCCAGAGGCAGTGCTGCATAAAATTAATACAGCGTTATACCGATTTGTATGGCAGAGAAAAAATTCAGTAACAGGAAAAGCACTCGAGAAAGTGAACAGGAAAGCAATGGAATCTAATGCGGATGAAGGTGGTCTGAACATGATCAGTATGCTTCAGTTCCAGAAGGTTCTGAACTTACGATGGATGGGCAAATTATATAATGCTAAAGAAAATAAAAACTGGCGGCTGATCCCACTGTGGCATTTCAATAAACTGGCGAATGGGGATAATTTCTTTAATGTAAACTCAAGGACAAGGATATGAGGGGTAAGATTAGAACTGAAAATGATTTCTGGAAAGACATATCTGCATGTTATCTAGAAAACAAAACTATAAATAAAGTGAAATAAACAGTGGTAGTTTCCAGTTGCAGCTTCTTTTCAACAACTCTTTGATGAAATACAAAAATAAAGTACTATTCTTTCCAAACTGGCACTATAGAGGAGTTGAACAGATGGAGGATACAATCCATCAGAACGAACACAGAGATTTTTGTCACTTGAGGAAGTACAGAATATGATTGGGCGAGGAAAGGCTAACATTATTTTGAATATAATGTTCTTATTAATTCTATTCCCAAAGAGTGGATTCAATGGATAGAGAGAGGAGACGCATGCACAAGCTGACAGGATTGTGATGCAATTTTTTTTTTTAATACAAATCCAAAGAAAATCTGGAAAATGTTATCCAAAGACAACGGAACAAATTTATCAGCGGCCCATTACTTCTGAGAAAGGAAATCTGGGTACACTCTAGACAAACAGGCCTGATCTAGGGCTAAAGAAACACCAAAAGAAGAAGTAAGACTTAATAGTCTTTCACGGGAAAGTTACATAATATTTTACTCTACAAATATAATCTTAAACAAAATGAACATACGAGAAAATAATCAATGTTCATATTGTGCTGATACGATGGATTTCATTGAATATTGTTTCTATAATTGTCCAATTGTTAAGAAGCTTTGGAATTTCATCGAGCAGAAAATTTAAGTAGACACAAATATTAGACTAAGGTTGTCAGTCACTGATGTTCTGTTCGGTGCGAACAGTTCAGTCTGCCCACGTGGAAAATACGTATACATCAATCTCATTCTATTAGTTGGAAAAATGTCTATCGGTATTTTTCAAAAGACACTGTCTGCATTCTCATTGCAATCAATCTTTGAACAAGAATTCAGTGTCAGGAGCTAGTTCATACCTCACCTCATCTTTCAGCTTTTTCCGGCAACGTCAACGCACCCCCCCCCCCCCCTTCCCCCTCCGCCTCCTCCGGCGTCCGCTCTCCTTTTTCTCTGCCCTATTTTTTTCTCTTTGTTGTTCTGTGTCGGTTCGTTAGTAGTTGGCTCTCTCTTATATAGTTATTCATTATCACTGTTAGTTCATGTTTCCAAATTTCGATTGATTGCTTCATTCATTCTTTCAATTGTTAACTGATCTCATTTTCTTTTCGGGGAATGGGTGGGGGATGGGGGAAATTCGTGATTTACTGTATCTTTGCTTATTCATTCTATAATTACATATATTTGCGGACAGGAGTTATAAATCTGTATATGCTTTGACTATTTACCCATGATTTTGTACGCCCGCTCTGTGCGCGCACACGAGCATGCACTCACATGCACGCGCACACACAATCACACACGCGCACGCACGCACGCGCGCGCGCGCGCGCGCGCACACACGCACACACACACACACACACACACAGAGATACTGGCTGTCTCGCTACCAGTCTTTCCTCACGTCCTCCTTGCAGCTGTATCTGCCCCCCCCCCCCCCCCCCCCCCGTCTTCTTCACTGTAAGGATGGCGTTTCTGGGGAACTGGCAGGTGCGAGACTAGCTGACTTGTGATCGTAGTACGAAAAATCTTATTTATCCTTTCGTTCCATGTTCGCTCGTTCCTTCGGTCATTCTTGAATGTTTTCTTTTTTGCTTCCAAGGAGGGCTTTTGGGGAACGTTCGGGATCACGAGAGAGAGTAGAGGAGGCAAAAGGAAATGTTTATGCTGTATTCAGTGTATTCACCCCGGTGACATTTAGGCCTGAAGATTATTGTTTCACATTTGCTTAACTGTACAATTATTTTGTTATTTTGTTCGTCTTTACACAGCAACGAATCTTTTTCTTTTTTGTGTTCTTTCTTTCTTCCTCTCTTCTTCCTTACTTCCTTCCTTCGTTTCTTTCCTTCTTTTTTCTCTGTCTGTTGTTGTTGTTTTTTTGTATAAGCAGCACATTATCAGAGTGAGTGTGCCAGTACACACACATTAGAACATAAACAAACCCAGGCACATTGTATCAAACGCCACAACACTAAAATCAGCAGAAATATGTCCATTTGTAAGCGTACATTCAGACTATGCATGGTGTGTAAGAGACCGGTTGTTAAAAAAAATGAAAGAAAAAAAAAAGGAAAGAAAAAAGCCAGTTATGGAAATTGTTTTTTTTTTTTTCCCCGCTTTTTTTGGCAGATGAAGAGGACAAAGTAAAGCACCAAGAAATGAAGAGGTGGATTTCGGCCTTAGGAGCGAAAAAAAGTCACCGCTTTAAGTGCTCCATTGATCCGATAAATGATGCCACAAAAAAAGAAAGAAAAACGTGAGAAAAAAAAAAAACCAAAAACTTACTCCATAACCATCCCTTCTCTCCAACTCTACCCATACTCTTCCTCCCCCCCCCCTCTCCATCCCCTCTATCAAGTGTAACCCATCGTTTGGTTCGTTTGCGCCCTGGTGCGGGTCCCCCCCCCCCCCCCCCCCCCCCCCCCCCCCGGGGTGGGCGCTGTACTGCTGTGGCCCCATGGTGGGTTGTTGCATCCAGTGCAGTTTGCAGGCAGACGGTTCATTGCTGCCCGAGGGGAGATGATTCACGGTTGGGAGAGGGTGCTTGGCGATTGCCTTGACCTTCTCAGGCTTCGGGCGATTTCTGTAGGGACGATGTTTCACCCTTTGGACAGATTAAAGGCCTCTGACTTGTTTTGGAGTTGTCTCGGACAAGAGGGCAGTCGTTCGTTTGCACTGGTCTCTGGCCATCCGGGGGCGCTCGTTCGTAGGTGCGCGGGTTTCTGTTCTGCTGGCGTGTGTTGGCCGATCCTTTTGTCTGGGGAGTGGATGAGGGAGGAGGGAGGGGGGGGGGGGGGGGGGGGGGAGGCTGAGAGAAGAGAAAACCCTTTGTTGTTTGTTGCGTGTGTATCATTGGATGATACTGTTCTGCTGCTGTTTTGTTGGTGTGGTTACAGAGATGCTTGTGGCTCTGTGGTGTGTTGATGATGTGTGGTTCTGATGATGATTGTGTTTGTGCTTTTTTTTTCTCAGTGTCTGGTTTTGCTCACAAGAGAATGAATGTTTTGACATGCATGTACTGAGTGAGATGGTGTGGGTTTTCTTTTCGCCTGGTGCGATCGCGGTGGTGTACAGGGTGATGTATTTTGTCTCTTGGTTGTGATCTGGGTTTTGTGTCTCCTGGGGACAGACAGTGGAGTAGATCCTGTGGTGTCACGCTTTGAATCACTGTTGTGTTCGTAATGTTTTTTCTTTCCTGAGAGATTATTTGTTCTCCATGGGTTGTTCGTCTGGTTGGCTTGTGATAGCTGGATGCCTGTTTTCACGAAAGGGCATATGTATTGTTTGTGTCGTCTGCATGATTGTTGCACTGACAGTTGATGGTGATGTTGGAGTGTGTGGGCTGGTGGTGTTGGTCTTTGGATCTTGTTGACATTGTTGGGTTCTATTTGGCTCGGTGTCGGTGTCTTCGTGTGGCGGGTGGTTAGATTCGCGGACTCTCTGTCTTCCTTCAAGGCATCTCTTGAAACAATCCTCTTCACCTGTCAATAGCAGTTCTTTCTTCCCCTTCCTTGCCCATTAAATTGATTCTGCGACTTAAGTGTGTGTGTGTGTGTGTGTGTGTGTGTGTGTGTGTGTGTGTGTGTGTGTGTGTGTGTGTGTGTGTGTGTGCGTGCGTATATATATACACACACACACACACACACACACCACACACATATAATATATATAATGACATTGTATGACAAGTTGAATCATGTCACAGCTGAGTTTAAGCTAGTGTAGAGTCGGCTTTCCTCTCGTGGGTCAAAACAATTCTACAATTAAGTTTGATAGAGGTTGGGCGTTGTTGACTTATGCTCTTTCGACAACCCAGGACCTCCACATTTGTGACACTTCCAAAACTTAGTTTACCACGCAGACTTTTGGCTGTAAAAGGTCAGCAACTCTCTTGTCTTCATAGGAAGTCACTGTAGATGATCGATTGTCTCCCTTACAACACTCAGCCAAGTATGGCTGACATTGAACACATAATTATTGGTACAGATTTCGGATGAGACTCGCGTTTGGTTTAGCTGTCGATGTGTGAACGTATCTGGCCACTCCTGTTGTCTTGAGACCGTTCTTCACATGCTAGTAATGATGTGGTAGTTCTAGAATTGAGGATGAAATCCGCAAATGCGCTGAAAGTAGTGAGGCAAACAAAATTTCTTCACTTTTACTGTTCTAAATGTTTTTTTTTTTGTTTTTTTTTTTTCCTGAAGAAGACCCAAGAGGTCGAAATACATTGTGTTTTGTCCTGTAATCTGTTCGTCTGTATCTGTGGCGGCAACTAACCCCTCTTCTGTTTAAATTCTACTTCATTTTCCGCTCTCGGTCACCTCGTTTTTAAACAAACTGTTCTTCGTTTTCACTGTCCTGAATAGTATTGTCCTTGGTAGTGCGGGAGAAGAATTAAAAAAAAAAAAAAAAAAAAAAAAGCGGCAACGAGATGCGTTAACAAGCTTGAAGAGAAATATGACTAGTTTAATAGAAATTACGTTTGTTTCACGAGAAAAGATGACTAGTTTCGCGATGACGCATGCAATGCTATGTTAAGAAGCCCTAGTGTCGTTTCACCATCAGTCTAAAGGCGGCTGGTTTACATATGGCGGGTGGCTTTACATAGATTATTGGCATTATGAACTGCACATCTGTAGGATATTCTATGCTCTACAAGCACTCTGCAAACGCACCGCTTATATTAAAGTTAATCGATTTTTAGCCTTCTTCTTCTACTGCGTACGCAGGCTGATACTTCTGCGGACACTCCCTGTATAGACAGGCAAGGGTTAATCCCATCTACCCAACCAAGGGAGTGGAGTTTTGTGTGTAAGACTGTTTTGTTTTGTTTTTCATACCTGCCATTAAGGCAGCCATACTCCAACTTCGGGGAAGGTGCATGCTATGTGTAACGTGTCATCCATACCAACGGCCAAACTGGCCTTCTCTTCCGGAGGTTGGTGATGGGATTTTACGTGTGTGCAAGCTGTTATGCGTGCGTTCACACACGGAACCCCGGTTTATAGTCTCATTCCAAGCACTGTATGGGAAATGGAGTCAGAAACAATGTTAGCTCCGAGGGAAATTTCCCTCTGTACCGAAACGGCCCGGTGGAGGATTCGAACCCGCTACCCCAAGATTACGAGTCCGGCGCTCTACCACTGAGCTATTCCAGCCCCATATATAGCCTTCAAAGCAAGTAATTGTCACCGGTAATTATTTTCACGGCGAATCGTCTTAACAAGGGATTGTTATTATTAGTACTTGTTTTCCCCTAAAATTATTTTTCACCCATTTTTTTTTTTAACCAAGAATTGTTTTCACCACGGACTGTTTGTACGAGGAATTGTTTGCGCTAGTACTTTTCCTCAGAACTCATTGTTATCCTGGTTAGTTTTTCAAATTAAATATTTGACTCGTTTTTTTCAAATCAAAGATTTGACTCGGTAGGCCTGTTTGTTGTCCCATAACATGAGAAAAGGTAATTCTGTTTGCAATGTAAAGTCATGCGTTATCTTCCCTGTTTTCTTTCCCCCCGGAGCATGTCTTTTGATGATTAGCTATGATGTATTGTATCTAAATGGAGTGTTCCTAATGATAAAGGCCTTGATATTTCTTTTGCTGTCGTCTTAAAACCAACCAACCAACCAGACAAAAAGAAGGAAGGTAACTTTATCAGTATGCATCTGCTATTACTTTTCCCTGGTGATGCATTACTTTTGCTTTCACCCATGAAGTGCCTTGTTTTGAAAAAAGAATAAATAATAAAAAGGTGAAAGAAGTTTGTTTTGTTTTTTTTTAAAGCCACAATTCCAATCATATTTTTCCCTATATTACAACGAACACATTTTTTGTTTTTGTTTTTTGTTTTTTATTTATTTTTTATTTTATTATTATTATTTTTTTTTTTTTGCCATTTCACAATTAAGTGGAAATACGGATCAAAAATCGATCCAAAATGACCACGGTGGAGGACAGCGCTTTCCCCTTCCCCTTCCTCGTGCCTTTTGTACTTAGCCTTCTCTAAATCTGGAAAGAATTTTGTTTCTTTGTTTCGAGAGGAAAATATTCGTTTAATAATCCAGTCGTCTTAACAGCTATAAATTGAGAGATTTGTTTTCATTTTGTAGCCACTCCTTCATTGAAAAAATTTGTTTTTTTTTTCCACAAGGATGGCACATATAAAGGCCATAAAAACTGAAGGCAAGTTAGTGCCGGTCCCTGTCTACTGCTACTACAACCGCTGCTGCTGTTGCTGCTGCCTCTGCTACCGCTGCTGCTGCTGTTGCTGCTACTACCACTACCTCTGCTGCTCCTCTGCTGCTGCTGCTGCTGCTGCTACTGCTGCTACTCCTACTGCTGCTGCTGCTGCTGCTACTCCTACTGCTGCTGCTGCTGCTGCTGCTACTACTACTACTGCTGCTACTACTGCTGCTGCTGCTACTACTACTACTACTACTGCTGCTACTACTGCTGCTACTCTACTACTGCTACTGCTGCTGCTGCTGCTACTACTACTACTTCTACTGCTACTACTTCTACTGCTGCTCTGTTACTACTGTTACTGCTGCGCTGCTGCTGCTACCGCCTCTGCTGCTGATACTACTGCTGCTGCTGTGTATTACTGCTACTGCTGCTGCTGCTGCTACTACTACTGCTACTACTACTACTACTGCTACTGCTGCTGCTGCTGCTACTACAACTACTACTACGGCTGCTGCTGCGGCGGCGGCGTGTTGCCGCTACAACTACTGCTACTACTTCTGCTGCTGCTGCTAAGGCTGCTACTGCTACTACTACTGCTGCTGCTGCTGCTACTACACTACTATACTACTACTACTACTACTACCTCTGCTGCTGCTGCTGCTGCCAACACTTAGCAAAGACCCAAAAGTCTCCATTTGATTATTAAACAATAACATCACAGTGCAAGTGCATGAGCACCAAGTCCTGGTACGTAATGGTGCACGCGGAGCTCAAGTGGCAGTTCGGCATTGGAACCCTTGTCAACACACTGGTTGGGAGTCTCTCCCAGATTGAAACAACGTAAGCCATATACAGACAGACAGCCCCGTAGTAATAATGTTCTTTCCAGCTCTCTGCCTCTCACGTCAATCAGTCATTGACAGTCTAGCACTGTGCTGCAGAAAAGTGATCAGAGAAAATGTGAACAATACGAACAGAAGAGCAGCGAATGTAGATGCTGTTGTGTTGTTGTTGTTGTACCCTGGCTAAAAAGACTTCAGGGATCATCCGAACAGCCGAAGCACCTGAATATTAAAATACAAATGCATCAGCTAGGGATGAGAACATTACGTGTGTAAACCGTTTTTGACTACTCCCGCCACGTGGCAGCCAGCCACACGCCAACTTTCGA
>JADBJO010001714.1:336007-343507 GCA_016801955.1 Conus betulinus | reverse complement strand
ACACACACACACACACACACACACACACACACACACACACACACACACACACACACACACACACACACACACACATTACTGGCCTAGAAACATAGAGGCAGTAGAATAAATCTAATTAGGAAGTACTTGCACATTCAGTTTCTCAGGATAGATGAGTTTGAAAGAGATAGGTTTTCAGATGCCGTTTGAAACTTGAGAAGCAGTTTGTTTTCCTAAGAGACAGGGGGGTAGAAAGTTCCATACATTTGGGCCAAAGACAGAGAAGGATGTTTTACTAAAGGTGTCAAGAGAGAAGCGAGAAACAATCAGCGGAGAGGTATCAGAAGAACGGAGTGTTCCAGTAGATTTGTATATCTGCAGGAGATAGGAAAGATAGGATGGTAAATAGACTGGAAACTTAGACAGGCAACTTTATACTGAATTCTGGCCTTTACAGGAAGCCAATGAAGAATTCTGAGAAGAGATTTTGCACTCTCACGTCTGGGCTTGCTGAGAACAAGGCAAGCTGCATGATTCTGTAAGTGTTGAAGTTTATTTAGTTGATTGTCGGGGAGACCAGCAAGTACAGCGTTACGGTAGCCTAGTCTGGAGAGCATGAGACAGCAAGTTTGTCGGCAGCATCGGCGGATAGAAAGGAGCGGACTTTACCTATTCTGCGTAACTGAAAGTACAGAGTAAGGCGGAGTTGTTTGACATGTTCTTCCATAGACAAGGTTTCTTCTAGGTAGAAACCAAGATTCCTGACAGTTTGTGAGAAGGATACATCACAGCCAGAGATAGACACAACAGTATGAGTAACCTGACTGATCTTTGAATTAGTACCAGTAACAATGAGCTGTGTTTTATCATCATTCATGTTCAACTTGTTGTCACTCATCCACTCCGAAACATCCTCTATACAATCTCTCAGACTGCACTCAAGAGAATCAAAATGTGATGAAGTAGAGGAGCTATGCAGCTGCTAGTCATCTGCAAAGAAATGGCATGAATGACCTGACTGATGAATGTCAGTGCTGAAAGGTTGTGTGTGCTTAGTAAACAGGACAGGTCCCAAGACAGAACCCTGTGGCGCACCACATTTAAGCACTGGTGAAGCTGATTCGTGGCCAGTGACAACAGACTGGGTACGGCCGGTTAAATAGGAGTTGAACCAGTCCGGAACCGTTCCAGAGCAGCCAAAAGTGGGACGCAGCCGCGTTATGAGGATGCTGTGGTCTATGGTGTCAAATGCTGCTGACAAGTCAAGTAGTGACAAGATAGACACACGCCCATTGTCTGAGGCCTGAAGGAGGTCACTGACCACACGCAATAAAGCGGTTTCTGTGCTGTGACACTTACGGTAGGCAGACTGGAACGACTCAAGCAGGTTATGAGATTCAAGATGGTGTAGAAGCTGTTTTAGTACCATGCGTTCCGATACCTTTGACAAGAATGGTAGATTGGAGACTGGGCGATAGTTCTTCAAGCAGTTTGGTCCAAATTTGCCTCCTTTAGAAAGGGCCTCTCAAGAGCATGCTTAAAACACTCAGGCACAATACCAGATGATAAGGACTGTTCATAACATCGGTGACAATGAGTGTAATTTCGTCCATCGCATACTGTTTTGCGCTGTGTAGTGTTTTTCTGAAGTTTGCTATGAAATACTATACCGTGCTCTGCTATAGTACACTGTGATTTCCTATAGTATACTGTGATTTGCTATAGTATACTGTGGTTTGCTATAGTATACTGTGATTTGCTACAGTATACTATTACTGTGATTTGCTATAGTACACTGTGATTTGCTATAGTATACTGTGATTTGCTATAGTATACTGTGATTTGCTATAGTACACACTGTGATTTGCTATAGCATACTGTGATTTACTATAGTACACTGTGATTTGCTATAGCATACTGTGATTTGCTATAGTACACTGTGATTTGCTATAGTACACTGTGATTTGCTATAGCATACTGTGATTTGCTATAGTATACTGTGATTTGCTATAGTATACTGTGATTTGCTAACACACTGTGTTGAGCTGTACTGTAATTTGTCATGACTAGTCATACTGTGCTGAGCTAGAGGATACTGTAGTTTGTCATAATATACTGTGATGAACTGTGCCAAAGTATACTGTGGTTTGCTATATGTACTGCACTGTGCCATGATGTATTGCAGTTTTTTTTTTAATGACAATACTATGTTGTGCTGTGCTAAAATATGCTGTCATTTACTATGATTTACATGCATATGTATGTATGTATATGTATGTATGTATGTATGTATGTATGTATGTATGTATGTATGTATGTTTTGTCAGTACAATCATGGGTTAATCTGACAATAAATTGGTTTTCAGTCAGTCAGTATGTATGTATGTATGTATGTATGTATGCATGTATGTATGTATGTATGTATGTATGAACACACACACACACACACACACACACACACACACACACACACACACACACACACACACACACACACATTCTTTGCTGTAGTTTGCTGTAACTGCAAGAAAATGCCGTGCTTTGATGTCAATAGCATTCTGTAATTTGCTCCACTGTGCTTTGTTGTATACCACTATAGTACGCCATGGTTTCCTGAATGTTATTGTACTATACTATACTATACTATACTATACTATACTATACTATACTATACTATACTATACTATACTATACTATACTATACTATAGGGGGGAGGGGGGGGAGGACGTGATGAGGCAGCTGCCGTTTCTCTCCAGGCTCTTCTGTTAGTGGCTGTCTGGAGGAGATCTGGCATGGTCATTTTGGTCCAGTCCTTTATATTGTCGGACCTTGATGATGATGACTATTGATGACGACGACAACAACAACAACAACAACAACAACAGCAGCAACAACGACAACAACAACAACACAACAACAACAACAATAATAATAATAATAATAATAATAATAATAATAAATAATAATAATAATGATAATGAGGCAGAGGAGGAGGACAATTTCTATAGCGCCCAACCTCACAACGTATGCTACAGGACCCTTTACAAGTTTTAGCAAATCTCTCTCTCTCTCTC
This sequence comes from Conus betulinus, assembly GCA_016801955.1. Classification (NCBI taxonomy): domain Eukaryota; kingdom Metazoa; phylum Mollusca; class Gastropoda; order Neogastropoda; family Conidae; genus Conus; species Conus betulinus. The sequence goes on along the minus strand of JADBJO010001714.1, from coordinate 340,453 downwards.
TCTCTCTCTCTCTCTCTCTCTCTCTCTCTCTCTCTCTCTCTCTCTCTCACACACACACACACACACACACACACACACACACACACACACACACACACACACACACACACACACACACACACCGTGGTTTGCTATTCTGTACTTTGATGTAGTGTGCTAGAGTGTATCCCCGTTTTTTCTAAACTATACTTTGGTGTGCTGTACTCGTTGTACACTGTGGTTTGGTGGTATGCAATCCTACACTCTGCTGTGCTGTGGCAGACTTCAGTTTGCCAGGCTACACTGTGCTGTGTTGTGGTATAGGTATACTATAATGGTGTTTCACTGATTCATCATGTATTGTGCTGCGTTATACTGTGCTTCTTTTGGTTACTCTATACTCCACTGTGCTGAGCTCTGGTATACTGTGGTTTGGTATGTTGTGCTATGCTATACTATTCTGTGGTACGTAGATGTGTTTGTGCTGTGCTATGGTGTACTGTGGTTTGGTAGGTCGTGCTATGCTATACTATTCTGCGGTTGGTAGATTGTGTTGTGCTGTGCTATGGTGTGCTGTGGTTTGGTAGGTTGTGCTATGCTATACTATTCTGTGGTTGGTAGATGTGTGTTGTACTGTGCTATGGTGTACTGTGGTTTGATAAATTGTGCTATGGTATACTATTCTGTGGTTCGGTTATGGTATATTGTGGTTTGGTATACTGTGCTGTGCTATAGTATACTGTGCTTTGGTATAATGTGCTGTACTATACTGTGGATTGGTATACTGTGTTGTGCTATACTATACCGTGGTTTGATATACTTGTTGTGTTGTCGAGTGGTATACTGCTGTTTGGTATACTGTTCTGTGCTGTTATGGTACACTGGGTGTTTGGTATATTGTGCTGAGCTGAACTATGGTATACTTTGGTTTGGTATGCTCTGTTGTACTATAATGTGGTTTGGTATACTGTGCTGTGCTGTACTGTGATTTGGGATATTGTGTTGTGCTGTGCTATGGTATACTGTGGTTTAGTATGCTGTGCTATGTTATTGTATATTGTGGTTTGGTGTACTGTGCTGTGCTATGGTATACTGTGGTTCGGTATACTGTGCTGTACTACACTGTGGTTTGTATACTGTGCTGTGCTGTGCTATGATATACTGTGGTTTGGTATGTTGTGCTATGCTATACTGTAGTTGGTATACTGTGCTGTACGATGCTGGTATATTGTGCTGTGCTGTGATATGGTATACTGTAGTTTGGTATGTTGTGCTATGCTATACTGTGGTTTGGTCTACTGTGCTGGACTATACTGTGGTTGGTGGTATACTGTGCTGTACTATACTGTGGTTTGGTATACTGTGCTGTACTATACTGTGGTTTTGTTTACTGTGCCGTACTATACTGTGGTTTGGTATACTGTGCTGTACTATACTATGGTCTGGTATACTGTGCTGTACTATACTGTGGTTTGGTATACTGTGCTGTACTATACTGTGGTTTGGTTTTACTGTGCTGTACTATACTGTGGTTTGGTATACTGTGCTGTACTATACTGTGGTCTGGTATACTGTGCTGTATTATACTGTGGTTTGGTATACTGTGTTGTACTATAGTGTAAACTGTGGTGTGCTCTGCTCAGCTCTGCTCTCCCCCCCCCCCCCCCTCCTCACCTCTCTTCTCCTCTCCTTTCCTTTCTTCTACTGTACATCTTTCTTTGCTTTGCTCTGCTCTGCCCTGCTCTGTTCTTTCTCTCTCTCCTATTCTGATTTGTACTTTGCTTTTTTGCTTTGCTTTGCCTCTCTCTCTCTCTCTCTCTCTCTCTTTCTTCTCCTCACCTTTCTCTTCTACTCTGCATCTTTCTTTGCTCTGCTCTGCTTTGCTCTGCTCTGCTCTGCTTTGCTCTGCTTTGCTCTGCTCTGCTCTACTCTGATCTGTTCTTTGCTTTGCTTTGCTTTGCTTTGCTTTGCTTTGCTTTGCTCTCCCCTCCTCTCCTCTCTTCTACTCTACTCTGTTCCTCGCTTTCCTCGGTTCTGCTCAGCTCTGCTCTGCTGCTTTGCTGTGCTTTGCTCTGCTCTGCTCTCTCTGTCCTCTCCTCTCCTCTCCTCTATTGCTTTGCTTTGCTCTGCTTTGCTTTGCTTTGCTCTGCTGTTCCTGCTCTCCTCTCCTCTACTCCTTTGCTTTGCTTTGCTTTGCTTTGCTCTGCTCTGCTCTGCTCTGCTCTCCTCTCCTCTCCTACTCTACTGCTTTGCTTTGCTTTGCTTTGCTTTGCTCTGCTCTCTTTCTCTGCTCTGCTTTACTCTACTGCTTTGCTTTGCACTGCAGTACGCTGCACAATCAATGCACTCCACTCCACTGCACTCCACTCTGCTCCACTCCACTGCACTGAGACGCACGACACTACACGTTTTATGCATTGCTGCACAACGCTGTGGTAACTCTGTGTGTGTGTGTGTGTGTGTGTGTGTGTGTGTGTGTGTGTGTGTGTGTGTGTGTGTGTGTGTGTGTGTGTGTGTGTCTGTGTGTGTGTGTGTGTGTGTGCGTTCCGTGCGCGCCCGAGCGCGCCCGAGCGCGCGCGCGCGCGCGTGTGTGTGTGTGTGTGTGTGTGTGTGTGTGTGTGTGTGAGAGAGAGAGAGAGAGAGAGAGAGAGAGAGAGAGAGAGAGAGAGAGATGATATGCAGCGCTGTCACACGCTTCCCTAAGCGTGTGCTGTGTTGTGATACGCGCTATGCAGTGCTGTCTTTGTATATCATTACATGCAGTGCTCTCTTTTGTTATGTTTGTGCAATGCTGTTTTGTGCTTTCGTCGTATGTAATGCGCCTTTATTATAGTATTATTATTATTTTATTTTATTTTATTTTATTATTATTATTATTATTATTTGTATTTTTTTTTTTTTTTTTTTTTTGGGGGGGGGGGGGGGGGGGGGGGGGGGGGGGGGGGGCTATGCGTACGCTATGCAAAGCTGTTGTATGTTATGCTATGCAACGCTGTTTGTGTTACGCTATGCAATATCGTTTTTGCTATGTTGCACCAAGACTAATAATGCAATGATGGTTTTGTGTGTTTTGTCCAAAACCGTTCTACGCTACGCGTCCCAATGGTTTTTTCGTGCTGTTCTATGCAAAACTGGTTTTCTTCTTCTTCTTCTTCTTCTTCTTCTTCTTCTTCTTCTTAGCAGTGTTATGCAATGGAGTTTTTGTGCATTCCTATGCAAATACTGTTTTGTTCTATATTACGCAATACTGTTTTGTTCTATATATGCAATACTGTTTTGTTCTATATTATGCAATACTGTTTTGTTCTATATTATGCGATGCTGTTTTGTGTCGTTGAACATTATGCATTAGCTTTTTTTTGCGTGGCGCTATGTCATGATGTATCTTTTGCTTCGCTATGCAATGCTGTTTTGTATCAAGCTATGCAGTATTGTTTTGTGTCAAGCTATGCAATATTGTTTTGTGTCAAGCTACGCAATATTGTTTTGTGTCAAGCTACGCAATATTGTTTTGTGTCAAGCTACACAATATTGTTTTGTTTCAAGCTACGCAATATTTTTTGTGTCAAGCTACGAAATATTGTTTTGTGTCAAGCTACGAAATATTGTTTTCCGTCAAGCTAGGCAATATTCTTTTAGGTCAAGCTAGGCAATATTGTTTTTTGTGTCAAGCTACGAAATATTGTTTTGTGTCAAGCTACGCAATACTGTTTTGTGTCAAGCTACGAAATATTGTTTTGTGTCAAGCTACGAAATATTTTTTGCGTCAATATCGCTACGCAATATTGTTTTGTGTCAAGCTAAGTAAGTATATGTTTTTGTGTCAAGCTAAGTAGTACTGTTTTGTGTCAAGCTATGCAGTCTTGCTTTTTGTGACACTGTGCAATGCTGCTATTTTTTTTTTCTTTCTTTTTCTTTTTCTTTTGTTGTTACGCTATACGATTCCGTTTTGTGCTATGATATGCAATGTTGTTTTGTACAATGTTATACAACGCTGTTTTGTGGCTATGCTATACAATGCTGTTCTATGCTTTGCTATGCAATGCTGTTTTATGTTACGCTACAAAACGCTGTTTTATGCAGTTGTTGCCCTGCTGTTTTGTCTATGCTAAACAATGCTGTTTTGTGCTACAGACCTGCTACACAATGCCGCTCTGTGCAATGCTATGCTATGCTATACTATGCTGTTTTGTGGTATGCCAGCATGGCTGTTTCGCGCTATGCCATTCAACGCTGTTTTGTGTTATTCTATGGAATGCTGTTGTGTACTATGCCGTGCAATGCTGTTTTATACTATGACGTGCAATGCTTTTATGTTATGCTACACAATGCTGTCTTGTCTTATGCTTTGCTATGCCGTTCTGTATTAAGCTGTGCAATGCCATTTTATGCTATGATATGCACGCTTGTGCAAGGCTATCTACAGCAACGCTGCTCTGCTATTCTAGCTGTGCTATGCTATATTGC
>JADBJO010001714.1:318507-333507 GCA_016801955.1 Conus betulinus | reverse complement strand
CGGTTACGCTGAACATGTGGTGAGTCCGAATTTTGTTTTTTAATCTACCGACTTTTATGCGCAGTGCCGTAGGCCTACCGATTAATTTCCACTCAGGCTGGAGAGTGCCGATGGTGTTTGCGTTGTTTTGTTCCTTTTTCCTTTTTCTTTTCTTTTTTGTCCTGTGCTGGCTTTGACGACCTTAAGTAATGCTAGACTGCGCTGTCCCTAGGTACGTTATCTTCTTTTCTTCCAGATTCACAATGTGACATAGACGGAACTTTTTACTAAAATGCGAGGATTGCTTCAAACTTTTGTGACGGGTCAAAACAGTCTGATATTATTATTATTGTGTCTGTTTCCAAATTATTGACAGTTGACCTTCACATGAACAAGCTGAAGGCAGTTTGTAAATTGCGCGAGCTGTCGGGTGAATTAGACTTTAAAACGTGGCTTCAAAATCGCCAGCCGAAACGAGTTAATGCTATCTTGATTAAAGAGCCACTGCTTTGATGGCTGCTTTTGCTCTGTTGTTAAGTCCATTGTTTGAAGGGTGTTTAACAAACCAACAATATTCTAGCTCGAACGCCAGCGAACATCACGAACTTCATTTGCAGATCTGTTTTAGACTTTTTTTTTTCTTTTTTAAAGCACATCCGACAAATAAACCGGACAACTGTTGAAAAGGACACGCGATGAACGAACAAAAGCGAATTTCTATGATTCTGTTTGTTTCCAAACGAACACAAGCTGGACGATTCATAAAAAAAAAGAAGAAAAAGAAAAAATCGAGCGACAACTATCTGTGAAAGTCAAGACGTCTGCCCGTGCAGACGACATTTTGTGCGGACCATGTTTTGGCAGCGGCGGTAAGCGTGCAGTCATCGGCAGCGACGCACTAGTACAGGCCGGGGTCTGTGTGTGGAGACACGGACAGACCTGCTGAGCTACACTGCTGTCGACACTGACACAGATTATTGAATGTATGTCAAAGTGTGTGTTTGTCACCCATTCACACAGCCGCTGAAAGGAGAGGCAGGCAGATAGAGAGCGCGCGGGGCCAACCCCCCTCCCCCCCCCCACTTTCTCTTCCTTCCCCCTTCCCCCCCCCCCCCCCCCCACCCCGCACATCCCACTCCCATTTTTTTTTTTTTTTTTTTAATGCAAAACTAATACCAAATCCGAAGTCTTTTGAAACACATGAAAATAGGAAAAGAAGAGAAAAACACATGAAAAATAGGAAAAGAAGAGAAAAAACAAGAAGAGAAGTTGGGGGGGGGGGGGGGGGGGGGGGGGGGGGGAGAGAGAGAGAGAGAGAGAGAGAGAGAGAGAGAGGAGAGAGAGAGAGAGAAATGTTCATGTTAACTGCGATCTGAAGAATATTGTTTGGGGCACTTTCCATATCGGTTGTTTTGCCAAGTCTGAAGAAGACACAGTCGTGGAAAATTCACGTGTTTGCTTCGTATCGTTTCAGTTTCATCAATAAGGCGTCACTGCGCGCGGACTAGTCCATAATATATGCTACACCACATCCGCTAAGTTTTGAGACCACACTGCGCATGGTGGACAAATGAATAGATGACTACGATGGGAGAATGTAGTTTCAGATGAGGGTACTGTGGCAGATGTTTGACCTACGCATAATCCCCACGCGATGATCAGACCTTCAGTCTCTTCCTAACATTGGTTGTGCCAGTATTATCATTGTAAGTGTGTGTGGTGAGTGTACACGTGTGTGTTGGGAGGGAGTGGAGGGTGGGGTGGGGGGGGGGGGCACGGGCCCTATGTATGTGTGTGCCAGGTATGCGATGCACACAAACGCATGTGCTTGTGTGAGTGTGTGTGAGTGTGTGTGTGTGTGTGTGTGTGTGTGTGTGTGTGTGTGCGCTTGCTTGCTTGCTTGCGCTTTCGTATTGTGTTCATTTGTATCTTGCTTTGTTTTGAGAAATGCTGCTGCAGTCTCTTTCGTTCTCTCATTTGATACACTACCACGAAAAAAAACAAAAACAAAAAAAAAAAACCCAAAACAAACAAACAAACAAACAAAACAAACAAAATCGACACATCTACGGAAAAATTAATTTCACAATCAAAAATTGATCGGTTTCAGAAAATTTTATAAAATTCACACGCATATTCGTTCCAGGACTTTCCCCCCATATTTTTAAGAGCTGCAATAGCTGTTTTCTCATGGAGCGTTCCTTTCCGAGGCTATTGACTGTTCTTGTATTATGAGTTCTGGGAAGGTCAGTGGCCACTTCTTTTACGTTGCATTCTTCTGCTGTCTTTTTTTTTTTTTTTGTTTGCCTCGTACAAATGGCCGGTGTAAAAACTGTTTACTTCACATAGAGTGTCTCTGATGTTCGTCTCTTCTGTGTTTGTCCAGTACTTCATTAATGTGTTTGCGAACATAATTGTGTTTTTTTTTCAGCCCACAAAAGTAGCCTGTGAGCTTTTCGCTTTGCGAGATCTATCTAGCCTTGTACTTGCATGTTAGCAGCACGGTTTCTGTTTAGGATTTATGGTTTTTTTTCCCCCATCTCGATAACGTCTTGAATAACAAGTTTCTCCTCTAGTCCCCTTTGTTTCTTTTTAAAATGTAGAGTATCCGATTTTTTTTTTAATCGTATTTATTGATAGGACACATGAGAACAGTTCCATCGACTTGCTTTTCACGAACAACCAAAGGCTGAATTTACTCCACCCTTTTGTATTTACCCTGAAACGGAAACTGTCACTGTCTGGGTAGAATCGGTTGGTACCCAGTTGTTTTGAGTAATTGACAGAAAGCGATCCATCGTCATTTATTTCGTTGGTCGAACTGCTTTACGGCGTGTGTGTGTGTGTGTGTGTGTGTGGGGGGGGGGGGGGGGGGGGATAAGTAGAACAAGGGAAGAAAGAAACATTAAGACGCTCGTACTTATATTTATTTCTGATCAAAATTTTAGTCGGTCCGTATGCGCCTCTGTGTCCTTTCTTTACCGCAGGTAAAGAGAGAGAGAGAGAGAGAGAGAGAGAGAGAGAGAGAGAGAGAGCAGACATATATATATATATATATATATATACAGACAGACAGAGAGGCAGCAGTACAGCGTATACTTGACGTCATAAAACTGCTTGTTTACAGCAGAGGGACAAAAGAAGAGAGGGCAAGAGAGGTAGGAAAACGTTGGAGGGAAGGGGGGGGAGGGAGCGGAGAGGAGGAGGATTACTGGTGTGTGTGTGTGTGTGTGTGTGTGTGTGTGTGTGTGTGTGTCGGGAGGGGGGGGGGGGAGGGATCTGATGGGAGTGGGGGTATGGTGGGTACTTTTTTTCGGTGATCGATATAAATATTGAAAGTGGATCAGTTAGGCAAAGGGCCAGTCCTTCTCCAGGCAGACGGCCAGCTCCTCGTCTCTTCTCTCTTTTGTTGAATAGATTGGGGAGGGAGGGGGGGGGGGGGGGGGGGGGGGGGGGGACGAAAGAAAAGGGGAGGGCGGGAAGTAGTTGTGGAGGGGGGAGGGGAGGGGGGAGCGGAAGGAAGAAGGTGAAGGTTGGGTGACTTCCGATTTGGGTAGAGCGGAATAAGAACGTGCTGCGTCTGAATGTATGTCATGTTTTGTCGGGGAGTGATTTGACTGCATTTACCGTGTTTATTGTCTTCTCACCCTCGGCATTAAAAAAAAAAAAAAACAGACAGACAGGCAGACATACAAACAAGCAAGCAAACAATCAAAGGTGGTCCTCAATCCACAAAAATAGGTTTGGGGATCATACTGATCCGGACAAGCAATGCCATGTCCAGTCTGGCTGACCAAAAGGGATGAGGGGGAAGGGGGCGGGGGGGGGGGGGGGGGGGGGGGGCTTCAGGATTGATGACAGACATAGTATTGATATGGATAATAGTAATGATGATAATGATGATATAATGATGATGATGGTGATGATGATTATGATATAATGATGATGATGAGATGATGATGATGATGATAGTAGTAGTAGAAGGTAGTAGTAGTAGTAGTTGTTGTTGCAGTAGTAGTAGTAGTAGTAGTAGTAGTAATGACGATGGTGATGATAATGATGATGATGGTGATGGTGATGATAGTAGTAGTTATAGTAGTAGTAGTTGAAGTAGTAGTAGAAGTAGTAGTAGTAATAATGATGATGATGATGACGATGATGATGATGATGGTGATGATAATGATAATAACAATAATAATAATAATGATAATGGATAGTTATATGGCATACTATCCAGAAACCGCTCTAACTGCTTACAAAGATTATGACAGTACTGCTACTTGCTGCTGCTGCTGCTGCTACTACTGCCACTACTTCTACTACTACTACTGATGTATGTATATAATTTTTACAGGAACAGTTCTGTATACTACATTCTGTCAATGTAACACGCACGCACGCACGCACGCACACACACACACACGTTGACAGACGTTGATATATATATCTGCATATATATTTATACACACACACACACACACACACACACACACACACACACACACACACAAACACACATACACACACATATCTGCAATAGCGCCTACACAGATACAAACACACTAATCGAGCCTACCGAGCATATGTACAAGTATTGTGAGGATGTGCCACACAACCAGACCTACTTCCGATAGAAGAGATGAGTTTGACGACCGGACTTAAAAGGAACGAGGGCATCCGAGGGCTGGAAATTGTCGGGGTGTCGTGTTCCATGTCGCTGGGGCGCGGAAAGGACAAGGTGTCTGTCCGTAAATCTCGGTTCTGGTGTCAGGCACCTCAAGAAGAAGCAGAGAATCAGAAGAGCTGCGCTGCCGAGACGGGGTGTGGAAACTGTCAGGGATCAGAAAGATACCCTGGTCCAGAACCACAGACAGCAGAAATGTTAGAGTAGACAGCTTGTATAGTTCATTCGACCGAAAACAGGGTAACCAGTGGGAGGGATTGAACAAAGAAGAGAAACGTGGTCTGGTTTATCAGCTCTGCGGATAGTCTTCTTGCAAGATTTATTCTGGATTCGGTGAAAGTCGGTCTAACAGATATTTGGAAGGTCGGCCGACAGAGACTGACAGCAATTCATCCCTGACGACAGCACACACGAGTGTTTTGGTTCCACCGGTAGAAAGATAATGACGGACAGAAGTGGAGCCGGAATAGCTCAGTTGGTAGAGCGCCGGACTCGGTAATCTCGGTGATCCTGGGGTTGCGGGGTCGAATCTCAGTCGGGCCGTTTCGGTACAGGGGGATTTTTCTCTCGGAATTAACATTGGCTCTGACTCCATTTCCCATAAAGTCCATAAACCGAGACTATAAACCGAGGTTCCGCGTGTGAACGCACGCATAACACCTTGCACACACGTAAAATCCCATCACCAACTTTCGGAAGAGTAGGCCAGTTTGGTCGTTGGTATGGATGACACGTTACACATAGCATGCACCCTGAGTGAGAAATAGAAAGAAGGAAGGGAAGTAAGGAAATTGAGTGAACGATATTGAACATATTGACTGGATGACACGGGAAACGACTGAATGAAGCGCCAGCTGGCAGCTCTTCAGTCGGCACTTACCAGGTAGGCAGCCCGTGGTGTAAACGAGTGTGGATTGTAAAGCGCTTAGAGCTTGGTCTCTAGCCGAGAATAGGCGCTATATAAGTATTCATTATGATGATGATGATGATGATGATGATGATGACGGTGATGAGACGAGGTTTGAAATGTACCGATCAGAGGAAAGAGACCGACCCAGAGTTACTCCGAGACTGGGAAAAAACCCTAGGTGTATCGTAAGTCAATTTTTTTTTTGAAAAAAGGATTGTTGAGAAATTTGTTTGGTCTCATCATTAAATTGCAGTTCATTGACAGTCGCCCAGTCCTTGGAAGTCAGCAAAGCAATCCTGTGTCGGAGACCACAGTGTGTCGGTTACAACAATGGAGGCTCATAAAGTCCAGTGTCCTCAGTAATATAAGGTCACATGCAATATCACATGGAGACTGGTAATATCAGGCACAGGAGCTGCGTACATCACAAACATAAGTGGACTCAAGACGGAGCCCTGTGGCACACCATAATTCAGGGCGGATACTTTGGAACATCTACCTTTCGCAGACTTTCTGTGTACAGCCTGTCATTTAATACGCATGCATGCATACATAGGTAGATAGATAAATAGATAACGGACAGACAGAGATAGACATACAGATATGTATATGTATGTATGTCATATATATATATATATATATATATATATATATATATGTGTGTGTGTGTGTGTGTGTGTGCGTGTGTGTGTGTGTGTGTGTGTGTGTGTGTGTGTGATATGTTGATAAACAACGTAATTTGATTTCCAGACTCGTGATACTCGCGTCAAGTTCATCACCACCGTCTGCTCACAAAGGGAAGGGCCAGTCCTCACACCTGGGGGAGATCTGAGTGCTCTACCTGTCTACCTGCCCGTCTTCGGCTCGTTGACCTGAATCCTCGACACGCCTCCACAACAACGGCAGCAGTACAGCCACACAGAACCTCCTGGCACTTGTTCTGTGAGTGATTTGTGACCCGGGGTTAAAGCGGAGAGCAGGCACATCGTGGTTCTTCTTAGGTGGCCAGTTTAGCTTTCCGTGGGCGTGTCAAAGCCAGGCTTGCCCCATCAGGAACGTGCCATCGATGAACACAGGCCTAGGATTGTGTTTTGTGAAAAACGTGTTCTGCCCTAAACATTTGTACCGGCCTCCTCCGTGGGAAACTGGATGTAAAGGGCAGTCAGTTCAGGTAGTCCCCCACGCCAGAGTGTTAAAAGAGAAAATCACGAGAAAGAAGGACGGTGGTTTCAACACAGCTTTGACCTAGGTTTTGCGAACGAGCGCTTCCGTATTGCTGTGTGGGTTAGTTAGTAGTTGTACTGGAAAAGGCTGTTCGTTAACGGAACAGTTGCCGTTGAAATTTGATGACAATGACATGGATGGCTAAAGAAATTAGAAGATGTTAACGATGTGTTGTAAACAGTGCGTACGTCTGAACTATCAAAGTGCGCGTTCAGTTTTGAGAGTTCATGTCGTATTGCGAGACTGACAATAAGATGACAATGACCATCGAAAAGATGGCACGGCATCACTGGAGGCCTACGAAAGTCTATGTTTGAGTTGCTATTCACAGCACCGTTACATTTGTTCAAAATTCGACACCTCTTAAAACGTTATAACTGTACAATAGGAGCAAAGTTCCAGGTATTTTCTATGTTAAAAAAATGGCCTTTAGTCGACTGTTCCTTCTGAAAACCGTGTGAGACACTAAAGTCCAGAATGAAGGTGAGATGCAGGAATACATGGTCCCGGAGAGAAAAACACAATGAACGCTGCTTATAATCCACGGACGTTCGAAGCTTCGTGTCCAGCTCAACTTGTTTTTATGGTTTTAGACTGAAAGAAACAAAGAAACCCCCGTCAAGCAGCCAAACAAACAAACAAAAGTAACAAACAAACAAAAAACCCCCACGTATCCATGGCGGAGGTTACACCCCCATCCATAAGGAGAGGAGTTTGCACTTGCCCTGAAAACACACGATCGGGGATTCTTTGATTTCCCCCACTTTTGTTGGCCATCCACAGCAAATCTCCCAAAGAAGTTGAAGACCTATTAAAAATAGCTGGTCCAACATTGAGGAGAGAGAGAGAGAGAGAAAGTGTGTGTATGTGGTGTATGTGTGTGCGTGTGTGTGTGTGTCTGTGTCTGTGCGTGTGTTTGTGCGTGTACTTATAGGATGTGAATTCCCTCCCACACAGAGGGAACGATGGGTTCCCTAACAGAGTTCCAACGCCTTCGTTACCACAAGTGCCACCTCAGAGTCTACCCCCGCTTCCAGCGACTGTCTAAGGTTCCCGGTTAGCTCGCCGGTCAGAGTATTCCCGCCTTTTTTTTCTTTTTTTTTTTTTTTTTTTTTTTTTTTTTCCCCCCCCCCCCCCTAAAATCCATTCCCCCCCCCCCCCGCTCCGCCGCGCTCGGTGTCAGGGTGCCCGCCTGGGTCAGGGAGGGGAACCCTTGTGGTGGATGCGTTCGTATCATGGTGATACCATCGGTGGGCGTCTCTTGGCTGACAGTCCACCTGCTGCTGCTGCTGTTGCTGCTGCTGTCGGGGCGGCCTCTCTTCCTGACGTCATCTTCGGCCGGTGACGTCAGGGCTGACGTCATGGCGGGGCAGGAGCAGGCGGGTGGGGGGTCGTGGAGCACTCTGCCCAGGGGCTGGAAGATCGGGACAAGGACGGGCTGTGGAGCGACGGTGATGGAGGGATGGGATGGTGAGGGGTGGGGATCGTCGGAGCAGCTTCCATACAGGTGAGGTTCATCTGGGTGTCGCTGCCTGTCTGTGTGTCTTTCTGTCGTGCTCTTTTCGGTTATACGTCTCTCTCTGCGGGTGCGTGTTTGTTTTGCAGGCGCGTTATGAATGTGTGTGCGTGTATGCGTGTGTATGTATGTGTGTGTGTGTGTGTGTGTGTGTGTGTGTGTGTGTGTGTGTGTGTGAGAGAGGAGAGAGAGAGCGAGAGAGAGAGAGAGTATTGTTAACGATAATGCGAACAGAATATACATACGAACCACAAACATGCACGCACTTACTCACCCACTCACTCACTTACTCTCTCTCTCTCTGTGTCTCTCTCTCTCTCTCTCTCTCTCTCTCTCTCTCTCTCTCTCTCTCTCTCTCTCTCACACACACACACACACACACACACACACACACACGACATGAAAAAGAATTTGACAATGAGGCTTGTATCTCTGGATTTTTTTTTTTTCGTAGTCCTTTATAATGAAGCTTTTGTTTGGAAGGTGTAAACTTTAAAGGAATCTGTCAGAATGAGACTTCTGTCTGGAGAGACCTGAGAATGTAAATTTTGTGTGAAGAGTCATTGAGAACGTGGGTTTTGTCTGGAGAGTCCTTTAGAATGAGTTTTGTCTGAAGAGTCCTGTCCTTGAGAATGCGAGTTTTTGTCTGGAGAGTCCTTGAGAATGAGTTTTGTCTGAAGAGTCGTGTCCTTGAGAATGCGAGTTTTGTCTGAAGAGTCCTTGAGAATGCGAATTTTGTCTGGAAAGTCCTTGAGAATGTAAATTTTGTCTGGAAAATCCTTGAGAATGTGAGTTTTGTCTGGAGAGAGCCCTTGATAATGTAAATTGTCTTGGGAATCTTTGAGAATGTGAGTTTTGTCCGGAGAGTCCTTGAGAATGTGAATTTCGTCTGGAGAGTCAGTGAGAATGTGAGTTCTGTCTGGAGAGTCCTTCAGAATGTGAGTTTTGTCTGGAGAGTCCTTGAGAATGTGAGTTTTGTCGGGAGAATCATTGAGAGTGTTAATTTGGTTGGGGGGATGGGGGGGGGGGGGGGGGTGGGGGGGTGGGGGGGGGAGTGACGATCTTTGAGAGTGAGACTTTAGTATCGGGGAAGGGGAGGGTGCAGGAGGGGGTTGAAGAATCTTTGAGAATAAGACTTTTGTCTGGAGAGGTTTGAAGAATCCTTGAGCATGAGAATGAGACTTTTGCCGGGGAAGGGGCGAGAGGGGTGGGGGGGGGGGGGGGAGGCGGTTGAAGATCCTTTAGAAGGAGACTTTTGTCTTGAGGGGTTTGAAGAGTCGTTGAGCATGAGACTTTTGTCTTAAGGAGTTTGTAGAATCCTTGAGGATACGAGTTTGGAGGGCTTAAGATTTTTTGAAATGAGAGTCCTGTCTGGAGAATTTGAGGAATCCTTTGAAATCAGACTTTTAGCTGGAGGGGTTTCAAGAGCTATGAGAACGAGGCTTTTGTCGGGGAAGGTGAAGGGGGGCGCGGAAGAGTCCTTTAGAAGGAGACTTTGGTCTGGAAGGGTTTGAAGAGTCGTTGAGCGTGAGACTTTTGTCTTAACGGGATTGCGGAATCCTTGGGCATACGACTTTGGTCTATAGGGTTTGAAACTTTTTGAAAATGAGACTCATGTCTGGAGAATTTGAAGAATCCTTTAAAATCAGACTTTTATCTGGAGGGGTTTCAAGAGCTATGAAAATGAGACTTTTGTCATGGAAGTGGAAGTGGGGAGGGGAGGCGGTTGAAGAGCCCTTTAGAAGGAGACTTTGTCTTCAGGGGTTTGAAGTGTCCTTGACAATAAGACTTTTGTTTGAAGGGTTTTGAAGAGTCATTGAGGAGAAGGCTTAAGTCTGGAGGGATTCGAAGAGTTTTGAAAACGGGACTTCTGTCTGGAGAACTTGGAAGAGTCTTTTAGAATGAGACTTTCGTGTAGACAAATTTGAAGAGTCCTTGAGAGCTAGAACTTTGTCTGGAAGGGCTGGAAAAGTGATTCAAACGACCGAAACCCGTTTACTTCTTCAACGTAATCTCTTCTGACTGTGAAGGCACACCACACACACACCACGCTGCACTACAAAGCTATCGTTGTGGGAGTGTTTAGCGATAACTCCCAATCATCCTCTCTCATCTTTATCTTCGTTCTGACCTCGGCAGGTCATCGGGCATGCGCATGGTCGGCGAGTCGCGCGTGTCACCACACGAGCGAGGTCGGCAGGGGTCAGGTGTGGAAGTGGTCGGCGTCGGTTCATCATCAGTGTCGTCGCTTGATCGTGCTGACAGAGTTTGAGGCAGTGTTTGAGCAATAGAAATGATTTTTTTTTGACCACCGATCTTCTCTCAACTATGCAAACTATCTTCGAGGATGCTCCTAAGACTTGAAAATAGAAAAAAAAAAAAATTCGTCAACGTTTCGGTGATTGACCGTCTTCAGCGCTGACACATTAACTGAAAGACACATGAATACGTACATGCAATGACGTCTGAAAAGATATACACAAACGGACGAATACGTGTTTAAAAGGTGTACGTATGACTCGTCCGCTTACGTATAATTATGTTTTCATACGTCATTGCCTCTACGTATTTATTTGTCTTTCATTTAATGTCACCAGTCCTGAAGACGGTCTGTGACCGAAACGTTGAATATCAGTGTTTGATCGTTCTTGTGTGGCCGGTTCTGTGTTGGTTGTTTTCTGTGCGTTTGTCAGTATTTCCGTGCATTTGTCTGTCTTGATTTTGGGATTTTATTTTCCTTCACATATTTATCTGTTTGTCTCTTTCTCTCCTTTCCTCTCCTACCTCTCCCTCCCTCCCTCTCTCCCCCCCCCCCACACTCTCTCTCTCTCTCTCTCCCTGTGTCCCTCCCTCTCCGTCTCTCCCAGTTGCTCTCTCTCCCCTCTTTCTTTCTTTATTTCTTTCTCTGTATGTCTGTCTGTCTGTCTCTATCCATCTATCTGTTTTGTCCGTTTGCCTCCCTCCCTCCCTCCCTCCCTCCCTCCCTCTCTCTCTCTCTCTCTCTTTCTCTCCCTCTCTCTCTGAGACGCCATCCCCTCTCTTTTTCTTTCTCTGTCTGTCTGCCACTTTCTCCCTCTCTGTCTATTTACCTTTATGTCTTTCTCATTCTCTGTCCGTCTGTCTGTGCGTGTCTGTCTTTGTTATCGGTCTGTACAACTGCCTCTCAGTCTTTATGTATGTGTCTCTCTCTCTCTGCCTCCTGTCTTTCTGTCTATCTGTCTGCCTCTGTGTGTGTGTGTGTGGCGTGTGTGTGTGTGTGTGTGTGTGTGTGTGTGTGTGTGTGGGTGTGTGTGTGTCTCTCTCTCTCTCTCTCTCTCTCTCTCTCTCTCCTCTCTCTCTCTCTCTCTCTCTCTCTCTCTCAGTAAAATTCAGTCAGATCTTCCATCAGTATCTGTAAACGAACTCTTCAAGCAGTTTTTTTTTGTTTTTTTTTTTATCTTGGTCTTTCAGACTCGGACTGTCTTCATGATGGAGTGCATCCAGTAAAGGATCTCATCGCCATCAATAGAAATAATCATGCAAAATAATAATAATAATAGTAATAATAATAATAATCTGGAGTAATTTACTCTTCAGTTCCAATTTATTATTACAAATCCTGTGTATCCTTCGAAACTCCAGGTTCGTACATCCTGAACTGACCTGTCTACAAGTCATTGTTATTCTGGCCCCCACTCTGGAATTCATTTCCGCCACCGCTTAAAGGTGAAATCCAAGAACATTGTCTTAGAGACGAAAGTTGTCTGCATACACCTTTCACTCTCTCATCAGTCATGTAGATCTACAGTATTATTTACATTGTCAATGCTTACTCACGTACGAGGTAAGCACACCCCAGCTCTAGCTTCTCATGAATATAATTACCATCTCATACCCAGTGCACGTTTGTACTTATTTCCCCCAAGATGGTTTTTGTCGTTATTTGCTGATTCGGTTGATTAAAGAATTTTTTTTTTTTTTGTCCTCCCTCATCATAGTACTTATGCACGGTGTGTCGGTGCCATGCGAATGTCAGTATGTGAAAGATTTGCGGTGTGCTGCAAGCAGTTTGCATTATGTACTTTTTTCAACCCATATAACGCTAGCGAATGTGATCTCTCTCTCTCTCTCTCTCTCTCTCTCTCTCTCTCTCTCTCTCTCTCTCTCTCTCTCTCTCTCTCTCAGCCCACCATCATCAAAACTTCCCTCTGTCTCTTTCGTTTTGTCGTCGTTGCCTTTCCCTAGTCTCTGTGTTCCTCTCCATCTTATTGTTCCTGCCTGCCTGCCTGCCTGTCTGTCGGCCTGCCTGCCTGCCTGTTCGCCTGTATCTCGTACGCCTGCCTGCCTGCCTATCTGCCTGTCTGTCTTTGTATATCTCTATCTGTTTCTCTGTGTCTTCGTTTCTCTCTCCCCCCCTCTCTCTCTCTCTATCTCTCTCTCTCTCTCTCTCTCTCTCTCTCTCTTCTCCTCCTCCTTCTTCTTCTTCTCTGGGCACGAAAACCGCATGATGTGACTCCTACCCCCTACCCCCTACCCGCACCCTAACCACCTACCCAACTTCTCACCCGCTCTCCCGTACCGAAGGGTGGTGGTTGTGATTCGATCTTCCATCGATGACGCAAAGGCAATCCTGCCAAGTGCTCCGAACAGCCGCCGGGCCGTTATCAGCAAGGCAGATGGCGCGCGCGCGATGACAGTGGCAACTTGCAAGTCGTCTGTGATGATGGTGATATATTGTATGTAGTCCACTCGCGCGCGCGCGCGCGCGCTGTGCTTACCGACAGGTAGGCTTGCCGCTCGCTCGTCCGTGACATTAAGACGGGAACAAAACGCGGTGGCTTTTCAATGAAGTTTGTACTACGGCTTACGTCGCACAAACGCAAAGACATAGAGGCCTACCCGAATGGGCGGTCTCTCTCTCTCTCTCTCTCTCTCTCTCTCTCTCTCTCTCTCTCCTTTTTTTTTATTTACCCGTTGGCAAACTTGCAACCGGTGACCTAGAACCGACCCATCTCGTGAAACGGGTACCCAGGGATTGGCACGACCCCCTCTCTCGTAGGTGTACCCCCTGGGGGAGAAAGTTTTGGATGTGTCGTGGGTAGTGAATTTGGGGTTTATGTATGTATGTATGTATGTATGTATGTATGTATGTGCGTGCGTTGTGCGTGCATGTGTGTGTATGTGTGTGTGTGTGTGTGTGTGTGTGTGTGTGTGTGTGTGTGTGTGTGTGACCATACATGCGTTTACGCACGTTGTACGAACGGACACAAACGTACGAACCTACGTACGTACGTACGTATGTATGTATCTGTCTGTCTATCTATCTATCTATCTGTCTTTCGACTAAAAACACTTCTCCCCCCTGCGTGTGTGTGTGTGTGTGCGCGCGCGCGCGCGCGTGTGACGCCGAATCCATGTTACAGCACATTTCACGCACTACGCCCACCTTGGTGTCCTGTGCGAGGTCGGCTCAGACCAAGTGCGTTGACCGTAAGTCTCTGATTCCACCTCTTTCCGTCAAAGTTCTACTTGGTCAACTTTTATCTGGCCTGTATCGGGGATGGAGGGGTGGACTTCACACGGACAGAAGCTGAAACCGACTGTAGGTCGATCACACTTGGATTTCTCTGGTTCAGCTGGTACGTTTCGTTTTGGCGTGTGTGGATAAACTGTGCAGGAACGGTGAGGTCTCCCTCCCGCTTCCTTCTTTCTCTCTCACTTTCATCATTTACACACTTATACATAGACACACACAGACACACACACACACACACACACACACACACACACAGAGAAAAAGATTTGGTGAATACACACACACACACACACACACACACACACACACACACACACACACACACACACACACACGCACGCACGACACACAACATAAAGAGAGAGAGAGAAAAAATAAGATTTGGTGAAGATTATATATATATATATATATATATTATATATATATACTCACAGACGCAGACAGACACACACACACACACACACACACACACACACACACACACACACACACACACACACACACACACACACACACACAGAGTCTCTGTCTCTCTCTCTCTCTCTAGTACACACACAACACACACACACACACACACACACACACACACACACACACACACACATATTCACCAATCTCTCTCTCTCTCTCCTCTCTCTCTCTCTCTCTCTCTCTCTCTCTCTCTGCCCCACCCCTCTTTCTCTCTCTCAAACGCACACGCAGACAGACAGACAGACACACACACACACACACACAACACACACACACACACACACACACACACACACACACACACACTGTCACCAATCTGTCTCTGTGTTTTTCTGTCTGCGTGTCTGTCCATCCAAACTATTTGTCTATCTATCTGTCTGTCTGTCTGTCTATCTATCTATCTGTATATCTATCTATCGATCGATTGATCGATCGCTCTATCTTTCTCTGGTCTCACTCACTCACTCACTCACTGTCTCTCTCACTCACTCTCTGTCTCTCTCTCTCTCTGTCTCTCTCTCCTCTCCTCTCTCTCTCTCTCTCTCCTCTCTCTCTCTCTCTCTCTCTCTCTCTCTCTCGCACGCATGCTTGCATGCGCAGATCTGTACATGCAAACATACATACATGTATAATGTATATATTGATGAATGAACATTGTCTTGACTGGTGCAACTTGAAGAGGGTACAAGTGTGAAATAGAT
>JADBJO010001714.1:301007-306007 GCA_016801955.1 Conus betulinus | reverse complement strand
CATGCGTAAGGAAAAGGCTAGGTAAGGGCACAAGGGAAGGAGAAGTTTCAGTTATTCCCGGTTCGCGTTTCTACGCCTACGTGCTAGGTAAAGAAACAGATAGCAAATTGGTGGTGGGGTGAATAGGGTGAAAGGGATGAGAGAGAGAGAGAGAGAGAGAGAGCGAGAGAGAGAGACGCCTAAAGGCTAGGTAAAGAAACTAAATTGTTTCACTATTCGTTAGCATCGCCTTGACAAGTGCTGAAGGCTAGGTAAAGAAACATCGCAAATTGTTTTCAACATTTTCGCCTCTACGCTTAAAAGCTAGGTAAAGAAACATCGCAAATTGTTTCAGTTTTCGCCTCTACGCCTAAAGGCTAGGTAAAGAACACATCGCAAATTGTTCACTATTTTCGCCTCTACGCCTAAAGGCTAGGTAAAAGAAACATCGCAAATTGTTTCACTATTTTCGCCTCTACGCCTAAAGGCTAGGTAAAGAAACATCGCAAATTGTTTCACTATTTTCGCCTCTACGCCTAAAGGCTAGGTAAAGAAACATCGCAAATTGTTTCACTATTTTCGCCTCTACGCTAAAGGCTAGGTAAAGAAACATCGCAAATTGTTTCGCTATTTTTCGGATTCCTTAAAGGCTATTAAAAGAACGTCTCGCAAATTGTTTGGCTCGCTGTAGTTTTCGCCTCTACGCCTAAAGGCTATAGGGAGGCTAAAGAAACATCGCAAATTGTTTTCACTATTTTCGGTGAGTTCCTCTACGCTTAGACTAGCAGAGGGCAACACGAACTAAAATGGAGTTCCGCCTCCTTGTTACATTATTTTCGCCTCTAGAGCCTAAGGGGAGAGAGAGAGAGAGAAACATCGCAAATTGTTTCGAGAGCGATTCCTTGAGGAGAGAGAGAGTCTCTGAAAGCAGTTTGCTCGCTGTAGAGAGATGAGGTCGAGAGAGATCACTAGGAGAGAGGGCAAGAGAACTAGAGGAGTTTCATCTTCTTGGTTATTTCTTACAGAGAGAGAGAGAGAGAGGGAGAGAGAGAGAGAGAGAGAGAGAGAGAGAGAGAGGAGATGGGAGGTCTGCTTGGAAGGGGTTTGGAATTTTTAAAGGGCGGATGGGAGAATTATTTCAAGCGATCCGATTTATCATTGGGTGACAGTGACAGGTGAGCAATTGCCATTTCCCTCGCATCCTCTTCTCGCTCTCTCTCTATTTGCTTGTGTGCAGGTGCATGTGCGTGCATACGTACGTGCGTGTGCGTACGTGCGCGTGCGTGTGCGTGTGTGTGTGTGTGTGTGTGTGTGTGTCTGTGCGTGCGTGCGTGTATGTGCGTGCGTGTATGTGTGTGTGTGTGTGCGTGTGTGTGTGTGTGTGTGTGTTTGTGTGTGTATGCGTGCGTGCGTACGTGCATGTGCGTGCGTGCGTGCGTGCGTGCGTGCGTGTGTGTGTGTGTGTGTGTGTGTGTGTGTGTGTGCGTGCGTGCGCGCGTGCGCGCTTGTGTGTATGAAACGAAAGATCGGCTAATGTTGTACAGTTCAGTTCAGTTCAGTGGTTATTTCAGAGTCTGCTCATCATCTGTTATAAAGGACGATATCGAAGGCAACAGAGATCACTGAGAATGTCAGACCTACTGTCTCCGGTCATTTTCTTTCACTCTGTCCTTCACATGGTAGAATCTAGACACTCCGCTAAGAACACTTCTGAAAAATATGAAAAAAAAGAAAGAAATCATAACAGTCTGCCCAGCTCTGAGCAGTAGTGTGTGGGATGACCCTAATACACACGTCGTTTAGAATATGGCCAATGCTATCAAATTATGCAGTATTCATACCTTTTAATTTAGAGTGCTTTGTTTAAATTGAGCAGAGTAGTAGTATGCGATGCACAGAAATTTTTCCCCTCACTTAATTATACATTGAACATCGTGAAAGAATTTTGTGTTCCAAGGTTTTTTTTTTTAACCTGAGTTTATTGATTATCTGTGCTGGGCTTCCTGCTGGGCAGGAAGGCAGTTTTTATGTGACGTCTTAGCGAAATGTCTGCTAGGTCTACAGTTTTCCAGCAAATGAAGTATTTGACTTATAGATGGTTTCAAAGGACATTCAGAAATAGGTGGAACATGCCCCAAAGCTCCCTGTTTAGCCAGGTTGTCTGCTATTTCGTTCCACACATCTACTCATAAGGGGCCGGAATAGCTCAGTTGGTAGAACGCCGGACTCGTAATCTTGGTGATCCTGGGATTGCGGATTCGAATCTCCGCCGGGCTGTTTCGGTACAGGGTTTTTTTTTTTTTTTTCGGAGTTAACATTGGTTCTGACTCCATTTCCCATGCAGTCCTTCAAATGATACTATAAGCTGAGGTTCCGTGTGTGAACGCACGCTTAACATCTAGCACACACGTAAAAATCCCATCACTAACTTTTGGAAGAGAAGGCTATTCTGGCTGTTGGTATGGATGACACGTTACACTTAGCATGCACCCTGCGTAAGAAAAGGAAAGAATGAAGGAAGTAAGGAAAATGAGTGAACAATATTGAATGAAATGGACTGGATGAGACGGGAAACGGCTGAATGAAGCGCCATCTGGCAGCTCTTCAGTCGGCACCACCCAGGTAGACAGCCCGTTGTGTAAACGAGTGTGGATTGTAAAAGCGCTTAGAGCTTGGTCTCTAGCCGAGAATAGACCTATGTAAGTATTCATCACAATAATACTCATTTCAGTTGCTGCATATACCCGGGACATTTCGTCTTTGTGTGAATATGCGAGACACGGAGCTCCGCAGCCGAGAAGAATCCAAGCCACAGAAATACGGTGTTTCCACAACAGGGTTCCCACAGGTTGGGAATAGTTGGGAAGGTTTGGGAAAAGCGGATGGTCCTTTTCCCAGTTGTGAAAGTTTGGGGAAAAATGGCATTTGGTGTCTATAGGTTGGGAAGGTTTGGGAAAATTGAACAAGCCTTTTCAAAAACTCAAACAAGCATCTTCAAAAACTCAAACAAGCCTCTTCAAAAACTCAAACAAGCCTATTCAAAAACTCAAACAAACATCTTCAAAAACTTAAACAAGCATGTTCAAAACCAAAGAGACAGAAAACCAAACAACAAAGACACAACAAATAAATTCTGATTGTCCGAAAATCGCCGACATCGCGACTGACTGTTTACTGTACTCATAGAGTGTAACCATTTTGTTGTCAAGAGTTACTGTTCTTCATTTCTTTGAATCCAAGCTAGTGTGTGGAAAATGAAAATGTACCAGCTGTTACCCTATGAACAGTTGCTCCAAACTATCGAAACAGGACTTCGGGAGGACACAGAAGATCTACTGAAGTCAGTCACAAAAAAAAAAGAAAGAAAAGAAAAGAAGAAAAAACAAAACAAAAACAAACAAACAAACAAACAACAACAACAACAACAAAAAAGCACTACGCTAGTATGGTCATGTAACAAGACACAGTGCCTTGCTAAAAACAGTCCTTCATGGGATTGTTTATGAAGGTGGTGGGGCGGGGGTAATGTGTAGAGAGAGAGAGAGAGAGAGAGAGAGAGAGAGAGAGAGAGAGAGGAAAACGACCGAAGTACATGGCAGCATGAACAGGGAAACCATTTGGAGAGCCTCAGGTGTGGTGTGACACACAACAAGCAACTCGAGGAACCTGGTCAAACAGTTCTTCAGTCTGGCATTCCAGTGAATCTTCACAGACTTAGGGGAGGAGGAGGAGGAGGAGAAGAAGAAGAAGAAGAAGAAGAAGAAGAAGAAGAAGAAAAAGAAACAACGAGAACAAGAACAAGAGCAAGAAGTGAGAGAAGAAGAAAAAAAAGAGGAGGAGGAAGAAGAAGAGAAATAAGAAGAAGAGGAGGAAGGAAGAAGAAGAAAGAAGAAGAAGACGGAGAAGGAGAAGAAGAAGAAGAAGAGGTAGAGGACGAAGATGAAGAAGAAGAAGAAGACGAACAAGAAGAAGGCGAAGAAGAAGAAGATAAAGAACAAGAGGAAGAAAAGAAAAAAGAAAAAAAGATACTTTCTTTTACGTGTCTAAACAATTGTCTCATTTTTTTTTTTATTTGCGATGATCAGTTAAAATGAGAGAACGACGACGATGTCTAGGAGTTCCAAAACTGTTCGGAGACTACCTCTCAGGGTACCCTCCTGCGCGTTCTTTCCTGAAAGACCCTTTAGTGTCAACCAGGCCCGAGAGGTACAGACACCTGCCGTTCTGGTCAGGATATTTGAGGGACCACTTTACAGAAATATTACAGATTCGATGTTTTCCCACTTGTGCCTCCCTGTCCTACTCCCCCCCTCCACCCCCGTCTATTTTGAAAAAAAATTGTCTTCTGCACTCCCCCCCCCCCCCCCCCCCCCCCCTCCCTCTGATGATTATTCGGTGTGAGCAGCGCAGCAGAGATGTTTTGCATTTGAGCAGTGACCCTCGTTTGGGCAATCAAATACGGGCGATCATCCGGAGTTTAAACCCCCCCCCCCCCCCCCCCCCCCCCCTGCTATTTCTTCTGCCCTTTTCTAAATCCTGATATATTCTCAACATTTTCACGTTTTATTCCACCCTTTTGAACGTTTTTACATTTGGCACGTGTTTTCCCCTGCTTTTTTTTTTTTTTTTTTTTTTTTTTCTACACTTCTGGACGTTTTCAACTTGTATAGGTTTCTTGACTTGTCTCACTTTTCGTTCGTTTTCCTCTTGTTTTCCTTACATTTCCCATCATTTCCCACTTTCCCTCCCCCGACATTTTTATCCCCCCCTCCCCCCCCCCCTCCCCCACCCCCCACCTCTTCTTTGTTTTCCTACTTTGTCCCCGCTCCATCCTGTGCTTATTGTTAATGCCTTCCGAGCTGTATGTATCTTTCGCTCTTTCTCTCTCGTTTGCCGTTTTTTTTTTTTTCTCTCTCTCTCTCTGCCCTTACCGGGTTTCCTGTATCTTTTTACCATTTTCGCGTACCTTTCGACAATTTTTTTTTTCTACCTCCCCTCCGCCCCCCCCCCCCCCCCCCCCC
>JADBJO010001714.1:281007-296007 GCA_016801955.1 Conus betulinus | reverse complement strand
CTACACGCCCAGCATGCCGGCTAACACATACACACTGATGCACAAAAACATACATATCTTAGAATCCTCGCAACTTCCCTCCGCCCCCTTACACACGGGGAGGGAGGGAGAGAGAGAGAGAGAGAGAGAGAGAGAGAGAGAGAGAGAGAGAGAGAGAGAGAGAGAGAGAGAGAGAGAGAGAGAACGATGTGAGTGGGAGAGAGAATTCGGAGAACGGTGGTTAAGAAGAAAAAAAAAAAACGGTGAAGAAATAATGTAAAGAAAAAAAGATATAGCCAGGCCAAAATCATTAGATAGATACTTCTTTCACATTGTCCATTGATTACGTTGTTCAGATTAAGACTGCTTTACAGGGCTTTTAAACATAACGAAAATACTGCATTACAGGATCTTGAAAGAAAATTTACAGATAACTAAAACGTAACAAAAACAGTATACCACAAAGGAAAATTCAGAAAGAGTGGAGGTTTGTTGCTGCCAAGGACATTGACAAAACAAAGCGCAGGACAAGACACGATGCATTTCGACCTCTTGGGTCTTTCTTCAAGCAAAAAAAAAAAGAAAAAAAAAAAAAAAAAATCATTTAACATTTAGGACAGTACAAAAAAAGAACGAAGAGAGATTATCTGATGTCCATGTGGTGTGCTGTCCATGGTCATTGTCGCCTATCTTTATCGTTGTATACACAAATCCACAGTTTTCGTGCGAGTAGTATCAAATTTAGAATGGCGACGTATCATCATACATGTACATAACAGTCAATCAGTTTTGTGCCAGAAAGTCGCGCACGTCATACCATTCGTCTACTGCAGCGAAGTGGTGAGGATTCTGAAACGGCCAAATTCGCCTCGCCGTTGGTGTTCATACAGATCTAAAGCACAGTGCTTCCTGTCAGCAGGAGTAGCTCGGTTAGAAGAGCGTTAGACTTCAATTTTGAGGGTCCTCGTTTCGATCCCGAGTTCAGACAAATTGTACGAACGGGAAGGTAAGGGGGCGGGGGAGACTGACTGATAGGTGGAAGGCTGGGGGGGGGGGGGGGGGGGGGGGGGGGGGGGGGGGGGGGGTCTTCTTCTTCTTCTTCTTCCTCCTCCTCCTCCTCCCTTTTTCTCCATTTTCGTCTTCCTCCTCTGCCGTCCCCTTCTCTTCCTCCTTCTTTTTCCCCTCCTTATTCATTTCATCCTTCTCCCCCTCCTGTGTTCTCCTCCTCTTCCGATTCTTCCTCTTTCCCTCTTCCCCCTCCTACTGCTCTTCTCCTTTTTTTTTCTTCTTGTGATCATTTTCTTGTTCATTCATTACCATCATGATCATCATCATCTCATCATCATCATTACCACCACCACCACCATCATCATCATCATCATCATCATCATCATCATCATCATCATCATCATCACCACCACCACCACTACCACCACCATCACCATCATCATCATCATCATCACCATTATTATTACTACTATTATGATTTATTGTTGTTGTTTTTATCATCATCATCATCATCATCATTCTTATTATTATTATTATTCTTATTATTGTTACCACTACATTATTATTAATTCTTGTAATTTCTTATCAGTATTATTCACTTTGTTTATAGGCTAACACTGAATGAATAAAAAAAAAAAAAAGGGGGGGGGGGGGGGGGGGGGAGGCACTATATAACACTCAAACGAACCACCACACATGCCAAGACGTGTAAAGAAGTGGTCTAGCTTCGAAGTCCTTGACACATGCACACATTCGCTGGATTGGTGTTAGAAAGATATCCCCTTCATGTCGGTTCGTTACTTTTGCTAAGAAAGTTGTGCCTTATCCACGTCTATTGTTTGTTTTGTCTGTCTGTCTTCCTGTCTGTCTGTCTGTCTGTCTGTCTGTCCGTCTGTCTGTCAATAAAATGATGTAAAAAAAAAACACTGAATCAGTTTTATAATGGGACTAAGTATGAAGATTGAAAGTGACCTACAGACTGTTATTACTGATACAGCTGCCAGCCCTCCTGACCTTTTAAAAAAAATCCAAAAAGTATTCGTCAGATTCAGAATTGGAAAACACAAAGAAAAACAATCAAACAAACAAACAAACAAACAAACCTACAGATAAATGAAATGTGGAGTGTAGATTTTTTTTTCTCTTTGTGTTGTGTGTGGGGTGGGGTGGGGGGTGGGGGGCGTGTGTGTGTGGTTCATATAATATTGCAGAAATGAGTTCAGTTCGTATTCTCTGAGTGTGAACAATTCCTTGTAGCGGACATGTCCTCTTTCTTTCAGCCTCAGACTCATCAGGTGAAGCAGCAGGGGTTCCGGGCTGCTCTCTATGAAAACAAACCAGAGAACAAGAACAAAACAAAAAAAAAGTGCCCGCCCTTTCATCCATTGGCTTCCAGATGTTGATTCTAGACCGTTGTCACAGCTCACTGCACCATGAGGGGCAAAAAATTATCTCCTTTACGTACTATTTATTAGTCATATCCCTCTGTCTTTTATTTATTTCTTTTTTAACATATAAGTAGTGAAAGAGAAGGGGGGGGGGGGGGGGGGGGGGGGGGTACCAGATAGCAAGCGCAGGCTGAAAATTCCCCCGTCAGCAAATCAACAGCTTGGCAAATGTTTAACGAAAGGGGGGAGAGAGAGAGAGAGAGAGAGAGAGAGAGAGAGAGAGAGAGAGAGAGAGAGAGAGAGAGAGAGACAGACAGAGACAGACAGAGAGGAGACAGAGGGTGTGGGGTGGGGGGTGGGAGTGTGTGTGTGAAGAAAACATGAGTGAAAAAAGGGGCGTTCGACTACAGATATAACATTCTTCACATGCAGTGTGTGGGGTCCATGACCTTCTGTCTTGACAACACGACCAGTTGTTTAGCCTGTCCAGAGGCCTTTCGTCTGCTGTTCGAACTCATCAGCGGGGCACGGCTGATTGTGTCGGCAATCCTCCTTCGGCATCGAAAAGGGAAGTGTAGGCCTACCGTCAATAATTCTGGTGGTACTCTCACCACCAAGGGTCCCCAGACAGAATCCAACAGCACCTCAGAGTAGCCAATGAAGGGTAGGAAAGTAAAAATGGGAACAAAGATTTTTTTTTTTCAATTTAAAGGAACACAAAACAAAACAAAACAAAAAAAAGCAAATTTATGACAGTTTCTTGAAGCTTTTTTCCCTGCTTGTCGTGCAGAGGCACTGAACAGAGAGCGTCGAACACACAGCACTCCTCTTCACAGCTCCACTCGTCTAATATCACTTTATTTGGAAAGACGTTAAACTGAAGACAACAACAACAGCAACAAAAATCCACAGCTCCACGTCTACATCCCAGACGTCGTGAAAAAAAAAAAAAAAAAAGAAAAGAAATAGAATCCTTCATGAGCGTGCGTGGGAGGGCAAAAGGAATGTGTTCCTCCGTACCGTCTCAGGTGTTGACCTCCAGGGTCATTAAAGAAAAAAAAAAAAGAAAAAAATAAAAGGGAAAAGAGGCAGGGAGAAAAGCAAAAGCCAGCAACGGTATCATCTGGCACAAGCACCAACAAAGAAAGGAGAAAAAAAAAAAAAAAAAAAAGAAAGAAACGAAGACAGGAGGAAAAAAAAAAGGGGGTGGAAAGAAAGCCGGGACGTATAACCAGGTAGTGCAGTCTTCCATTAAGGAGGGGAGTTAACACCGCCGGGTTGACACCGCCATTCCCGTAACGCCCCTGGATAACGAGGGCTTAATTAGACGTCGTTGTCATTTCCGGTTGGGAGGGAACTAGAGCGGGCAGAGGTAGTGGATAGGATAGGGGGGGGCAGGGGGGGGGGGGGGGGGGGGGGGGGAAGAGAGAAAGGAGAGGCTGGGAGGGGGAGGGAAAGGGGGGGGGGGTGCGTGTCAACGTCCTTACTGTCTTGTTGGGCGTTGCTAACCGAAAAAAATGAAGTCATTCTACTACTTAGAGGAAAGTGAGTTTGGTACCCCGGAGCAAAGTCACTTTCAAAAACGGATGAGGGAAGTCACTCTGACACCTGCAAGGAAATCCTTCTCCTCCCTGTAAGACTGACACTGTAGTGCCTGGAATGTACAACCTGCAGCAGTTTCATTGTTGGTATTGGGTAGCTGAAAACACCATGATCGTGAGTGCCCTGAACAAAGTCACCCGTGTACTTAGAGAACTAAGTCGCTTAGTGCTTTGAACAAACGTCTAGCGCTTAGACCAAAGTCATTCTAGTGCTTGGAGCAAAGTCACTGTAGTGCTTGGAACAAAGTCACTCTAGTGCTTGAAACAAAGCCACTCTAATGCTTGGAACAAAGCCACTCTGGTGCTTGGAACAAAGTCACTGTAGTGCTCGGAACAAAGTCACTGTAGTGCTCGGAACAAAGTCACTTTAGTGCTTGGAACAAAGTCACTTTAGTGCTTGAAACAAAGCCACTCTAGTGCTTGGAACAAAGCCACTCTGGTGCTTGGAACAAAGTCACTGTAGTGCTCGAAACAAAGTCACTTTAGTGCTTGGAACAAAGTCACTTTAGTGCTTGAAACAAAGCCACTCTCAAGCTTGGAAAAACGTCATTGTAGTGCTTGGAACAAAGTCACTGTAGTGCTTGGAACAAAGTCCTTCTAGTGCTTGGAAGAAAGTCCTAGTGCTTGGAACAAAGTCACCCTAGTGCTTGAAACAAAGTCACACTAGTGCTTGGGACAAAGTCGCTGCAATACGTGAAAACATTCATTGTGATGTATGGAACAGTATCACGCTGATGCCTAAAACTCAAGTCACCCTGAAACTGGGAGCAGAACTTCTTTGATACCTGGTGGGAGGCTGCTTCGGTACGTGGAAGAAATTAACTTCGGTGCTCGTAGCAAAAGCACTCTGATGTCTGGAACAAAGTCACTTTAGTATCTGGAACAAAATCACCCTTATATCTGGAAAAAAAAATATTTTGATGTGTGGAACAAGCTCACTTGGGTATCTAGAACAAAATCACTCTTATATCTGGAATAAAATCATTTTGATGTGTGGAATAAATTCACTTTGGTATCTTGAAGAAAGTGACCTTTATATCTGGAATAGAGTCATTTGACGTGTGGCACAAAGTCACTTTGGTACTAGACGTAAAAGAGGTCACTTTAGTATCTAGAAACAAAGCCAATCTGGTGTGTGGAATGAACTGATAGTGGTGTCTGAAACAAAAGTCACTTTGGTGTCTAGAATTAAGACAGGATATGTGTGATAAGGAAAAAAAAAAGGCAGTCTGGTATATAGAACAAAGCCACTCTGCATTTAAAACAAAAAGTGGTGTATCTGGGACAAAGTCACTTTGGTACCTGGAACAAAGTCACATTTGCACCTGGAACAAGATCACACTGGTATCTGAAACAAAGTCACACTGGTATCTGAAACAAAGTTACACTGGTATCTGGAACAAAGTCACTCTGGATCGGAAATAAAGTAACTTGAGTATCTGAAACACAGTCCCTCTGGTATCTGAAACACAGTCCCTCTGGTATCTGAAACAAAGTCCCTCTGGTATCTGAAACAAAGTCCCTCTGGTATCTGAAACAAAGTCCCACTGGAATCTGAAACAAAGTCCCTCTGGTATCTGAAACAAAGTCCCTCTGGTATCTGAAACAAAGTCCCTCTGGTATCTGAAACAAAGTCCCTCTGGAATCTGAAACAAAGTCCCACTGGTATCTGAAACAAAGTCCCACTGGAATCTGAAACAAAGTCCCTCTGGTATCTGAAACAAAGTCCCTCTGGTATCTGAAACAAAGTCCCACTGGTATCTGAAACAAAGTCCCACTGGTATCTGAAACAAAGTCCCACTGGTATCTGAAAACAAAGTTCCACTGGTATCTGAAACAAAGTCCCACTGGTATCTGAAATAAAGTCACTCTGGATCGGAAATAAAGTCCCACTGGTATCTGAAACAATGTCCTACTGGTAGGTATATATATATATATATATATATATATATATATGTGTGTGTGTGTGTGTGTGTGTGTGTGTGTGTGTGTGTGTGTGTGCGTGCGTGTGTGTGTGTGTGTGTGTGTTGTGTGTGCGCACGCGCTCGCGCGTGCGCGTGCGCGTGCGTCCTCTGTGTGTTTGTTTAAGGCTAGAAAACGTAGAAAGTAAGAAAAGTATGGACATGTCCCCGCCTTTTCACGGAAAGAAGGAAATTGTATGCGAAAGTGAAAACTGGGCAAAAGTAAGAAGAAGAAGAAGAAGGGGGAAAAGTGTGTCAGGCTGAAGACACCGATTGTAGTTTCAAACTAATATGGGGGTGAGAGTTTAATATGTAGAAGGCTGAGGCAGCAGGAGGCAAGGGAGGTAAACCATGGGCGAAGAGGGGAGCATGGGGAAAGCTGGAAGGAGAAGGGAGGGGAGGGAGGGGAAGGTGTGGATGGGAGGAAGGGATGGGCGGGGTAAAGTGGTGCCAGGAGGACACGAAAGAGGGGCATGTCAAAACGTAGAAGGGTCGTGTCATAGGGCGTTTCCTCAGCTAGTTCAGGATACACTAATTTGTTGCTCATGCTTGCTACTTTCTGGATGTGTGTGTGTGTGTGTGTGTGTGTGTGTGTGTGTGTGCGTGTGTGTGTGTGTGGTGTGTGTGTGTGAGAGAGAGAGAGAGAGAGAGAGAGAGAGAGAGAGAGAGAGAGAGAGTGTGTGTGTGTGTGTGTGTGTGTGTGTGTGTGTGTGTGTGTGTGTGTGTGTGTGTGTGTGTGTGTGTGTGTGTGTGTGTGTGTGTGAGAGAGTGTGTTCGTGTGTGTGTGTGTGTGTGTGGCCTGCTCTGTTACTTTTTTCTTTCAGTCTTTTCTATCCGTACTCCTCCTCCACCCACCCCCACCCTCTCTCTCTCTCTCTCTCTCTCTCTCTCTCTCTCTCTCTCTCTCTCTCTCTCTCTCTCTCTCTCAGTCTTGCGAACTCGGCACAAAAAGATTAAGGGGTTCAAGTACCCAGACGTCTAGACAGATAAATCACGGTAATAAAAAAAAAAAAAAAAAAAAAAAAAAAGCTCGACCTTGAACGGCAGATCAGCTGGATTTGTCGTCGCTCCAATTACCCAATTCGTCCGTCAGGTGTCTGCATCTCCCGGTCCTGGGGGGTTGACACCAGGGTAGGTTATTGTTTGATCACGGTATGCTGTGTTACACTGCATTGTCTTGCGTTGCATCGCATTGTATTGTAGTGCGTCTTATTATGTTTGAAGCATGCCTTATTGTATGGACGTAGACAAGAACGTTGACTACCCTGGTCATAATCTCTCGTTGAATCCGGCCCAGGCACTTGAGACAGAGGAAAGGTGGATTCGTGGTAAACGTTTTAAGTCTTTCACTTCCAGTGGACGACTCGCACATTCAGTCTTAAAGGACTCTCACCGCGTTTCCCAAGATGAGATGCATTATTCAGCTCCCAACCAGATCACCATCTGTCTGTCTGTCTGTCTTTGATCCTCTGTCATTGTCTCTCTGTCTGTCTGTCTGTCTGTCTCTATCTCCGTCCTCCGTCTGTCTGTCTGTCTGTCTGCTCTCTCTCTCCCGTCTGTCTGTCTGTCTGTCTGTCTGTCTGTCTGTCTGTCTGTCTGTCTGTCTCTGTCTGTCTCTCTCTCTCTCTCTCTCCTCTCTCTCTCTCTCTCTCTCTCTCTTCTCTCTCTCTCTCTCTGTATGTGCCAGTTTTATTTTACGAAATCGAAAAAATTCAACATTGAAGGTTCAGACTAAAGCATAGCCAATTCAAATCGCATAGAATACCGAAAAAAGTGCGGGGAACGGAATGCAAAACGCATGTTAAAGGAAAAGAAACATCAGCTACTAGCGGCGTCAGGAAGCTTCATAAAATTTGCGGGAAAGTCCTGTGGATCTCAAGAAACGTTCCCAAGTTATACAGTTATGAGCTGTGTAGTCTTCATTGGGTTGGTGACCGCCCAAACAAAACGGGTAGATCAAATGATTGATATATGGATAGATAGAGAGATAGATAGATAGACAGTTAGATGCATCTATCTATTTTATCTGTCTATCTGTCTATCTATCTATCATCTATCTATCTATCTATCTGTCTGTCTGTCTGTCTATCCCCCTATCCATCTATCTATCCACATATCAATCTTTCGATCTACACGTTTTGCTAGATAGATAAATCTGTCCACCAGTCTATCTATCTATTTACACGTTTTTTGATTAAGATATTTCCAGTTTTTTTTTTTCTTTTAGAGATATACATGATTTTAGATAATCAGTCTACGTGGGCGGTGATATATATGTATATGTATGAATGTATGTATGTATGTATCTGTGTGTGTGTGTGTGTATGTGTGTGTGTGTGTGTGTGTGTGTGTGTGGTGTGTGTGTGTGTACACATATGTCTGTCTTTCTATCTTTCTATCTTTCGATATATTATCTGTCAATCAGTATTTCACACACACACACACACACACACACACACACACACACATGCATATCTATTCATCTATCTATTATGAGACAAACAAAACACACACACCACACACACACACACACACACACACACACACACACACACACCACACACACAGAGAGAGAGAGAGAGAGAGAGAGAGAGAGAGAGAGAGAGAGAGAGAGAGAGAGAGACAGAGAGAGAGAGGACTTATGATGTATCTCGGTCACCTGTTCAGCCTTCATCGGTTAGATAATCGCCACGTGGAATAATATCTATTAATATTTATCCATATATCTAAAAAAAAAAACAACCAGTAAATATCTGGAACAAAACTTACACACACACACACACACACACACACACACACACACACACACACACACACACAACAGAACATCCATCCATCCATATGTATGTATGTATGTATGTATGTATGTATGCATATATATATATATATATATATATATATATATATATATATATTATATATATATATGTGTGTGTGTGTGTGTGTGTGTGTGTGTGTGTGTGTGTGTGTGTGTGTGTATTGATCTTCTGCAGTGTATAGGAGTGGTTGCGTCTCCTCTGATGAACGCTACCATACAGTACAGCTACAACACACGAGAACACAACATAGCGCAGTACAACACAGTAACACCAGAATGCAAAAATCCTTGAAGACACAAAGCAACACGGAACGGCGGTAAACTATCGTTTGACGAATGGAACGTCAAGAATGGCTGAAGGGGACCCCAAATGACCCACAGTACATTTTGTCGTAAAGTTATAACAGCCTTCAGTCTCTGTCTGTCTGTCTCTGTCTGTCTGTCTCTGTCTATCTGTCTGTCTATCTGTATGTCTCTCTCTCTCTCTCTCTCTCTCTCTCTCTCTACTCTCTCTCTCTCTCTCCCCCCACCCCCCCCCCCCCCCCCCCCCCTCTCTCTCTCTCTCTCTCTCCTCTTAACCCCCTCCACTCCCCTATATTAGCGGCGTTGTATTTTGATGCAAAAATGTGTGTGCGCCTCTTGCATTGTGCCATCAAAACCATCCCCTTTTCAGACACCAGTTCAGTGATGATGTGTTGACAGTAAATGCATTGGCTTAGTCATGTGCATGATGTTCATTGTCTCCCTCCCCTCCCCTCCCACCTCCACATCTCCCATTCCCTATCGCATCCCCTCCCTTCTTACCCCCTTGGTTCAGGGATAAATGGCTTGAATATGAAAGAGTCTGTCTGTGTGTCTGTCTGTCTGCCTGCTTGTCTGTTTGTCTGTCTCCTTCCCCCCCCCCCCCCCCCTCTCTCTCTCTCCTCCAGCATTTTATCCAAATGCTCCCTCTATCGGGACCTTAGGAAGAGATTTATCAAAGAATCGGCCAGTGGTTCCTTTCATTTGCTGCTAAAGGTACCCCAGTGCTTCGCAAGGTATATTGTCCTTGTGATAAACGGAAGGCTAAGCTCAGATCATTAGTTGGAAAATTGCTGCGGACAGTTACCATTCCTTTGATTTCATCGAAAGGTCTGACGTCATTTGTGTTGTAATTTTCTTGTATTCTTTTTTTTTTTTCTTCTTTTATTCTAAAATGATTTTGCGCCGAATATGAGAAGATAAGTGATTGCACGTTCTTCGTTTTCCATTGTCCTAAAATGTTGTTTGGTTTTTGCCTGACGAAGACCTCCAAGTGGTCAAAATGCATTGTGTTTTGTCCTGTAATCTGTTGGTCTGTATCGTCTGGCGGAACTAATACCGTTTCTGTGTAAAATTTGTATTGTAAATGTGACTGGATAATGTATCATTCTTTTTAACTCATATTTTTTGGGGGGGGAATGAATATTACAGTACTCTTTCTGTTCTGTTTGCAATAACATATGTGTCAACTCCTCCCCGTTCCTACCCCCCTCCCTCCCCCTTCTCTTTGTACCTTGTGTTGTGGCCCAAGGCCGATGTACATTAGAGCTTTCTGAGTTCTGAGCTCCCCCCCCCCGTCTCTCTCTCTCTCTCTCTCTCTCCTTTCTTTTCTGTCTCCCCTCTACCCTCTCCACATCCCTTTCCATGCGTCCCTCTCTCGTTCCCTCTACCCATTCCCTCTAGCCCCCCCCCCCCCCCCCCCCACACACCACACACACACACACACACACACACACACACACACAGAGTTTTTGTCCCTGTTTTTTTTTTCCCCCCCCTTAAATCCTGTCGCTCGTTCATTCATCCGGGGGTGTTTTCTTTACTTTTTTTTTCTTGTCTTTTTAATCTACAGTCGAATGCACTTCCTGTCTCATTGTCCGGGATGTGAAAAGCAGACGGCTAGACTGTCAGCCGCACGCTAGTCCCTCCCGTTGTGAAGGGGGACCCCTGGCGGTTTGTGTATAGTGATAAATTTCTTTGGCGGAATCGAAGACACCAGAGCCATTTGTCTGTCTGTCTGTCTGTTTCTCTGTTTGTGCGTCTCTTGTCTGGCTATGCTGGCTGGCTGGCTGGCTGTCTCCGTCCTGTCTGCTTATCCGCCTGCCTGCCTGTCTGGCTGTCTGTCTGCCTGTCTGCTTGTCTGTCTGTCTGTCTGTCTTGTTTGCCTGCCTTGCCTGCCTGTCTGCCTGCCTGCTCTGTCCCTGCTCTGTCGGTTTGTATGTCTGTCTGTCTCCTGTCTGCCTTCCTGTCTCTGCCAGTCTGCTCTGCCTCTCTCTCTCTCCTCTCTCCTCTCTGTCTCCTCCTCTCTCTCTCTCTCTCTCTCTCTCTCTCTCTCTCTCTCTCTCTCTCTCTCTCCTCTCTCCCCCTCCCTCCTCTCCCTCTCTCTCTCTCTCTCTCTCTCTCTCTCTCTCTCTCTCTCTCTCTCTCTCTCTCTCTCTCTCTCTCTCTCTCTAGTGCTGTAAGACGTGTGTTTTCAGCTTTCTACACTCTAAATCAAAAGTGCACAGGTTAGACTTTACTGATCGTGGAACACAATCTTGTATGGTGGTTTTGTGAAAGGTGTGTGCCGTGTGAAGTGTAGTCACTTCTAAGATTTAATCAACAGCAAGCCTGCGATTGACAAGTTTTTAATTTCATATTGGTGCAGTGAAGGAATTATTTCGGTTTTCATCATCAGCATTGTTGACGGACCTCTCTTTCTGGCCGCACGTGCAACAGGACTGACAAGCCGAGCCCTGTGTGTGTCCAGGATAACTGGCGTGTGCTAACTGCTCACCGCTAACGCCTGTTGTTGTACATGTGGTGCATGTGTACTACGAAAAGTTGTCTGGCTCAAGTAAATAACAACACAGGCGCTTGAAAACATTTTCCTCATTAAAAAAAAAAGCAACTGTACATGGTGCCGTAAAAAAGAGAGAAAATTCTGATAAAACATGCAAAAGAGTCTGGTGACCGAATGGA
The DNA here is from genome assembly GCA_016801955.1 of Conus betulinus. Lineage (NCBI taxonomy): Eukaryota > Metazoa > Mollusca > Gastropoda > Neogastropoda > Conidae > Conus > Conus betulinus. The sequence continues at coordinate 284,270 of JADBJO010001714.1, read as the reverse complement.
TCAGTGTTGTCGGAGTGATGATGTAGTTGTTATTTCGGGATTGTGTTTTTAACATGGCTGACTGTTATCCAGACAACTGAAGAGCAGCGAAGGCACTGCCTACCAGAGACATGATTCAGAAGCGATTTTTCTGTTCCAGTGACGAACTGGCTGTATGGAGGAATAGTCTTATTTAGCGACATTCAGCAATGAATGAACCAAAATTAAGTTTGAAATAATTGCCAATGATGCCAGAGGTACGGTTATTTCTACAGCAGACCCTTTAGTGCAAGAATCTCTTCCCAGCAGTCTAGCGCAAACCAAGTTCCGACTCCATTGTGATTCTGTAAAATGTGTGACAATCTCTTTTCTTTCTTTATTAATGATTTTACATGGAACTCTCCTCTGTCAGGGTAGAGAGTGTGTGAGCTGGGATTGACGAGTGTGCGAAGCTCTCAAAATTTTCGACACCACCTTTTTTGGTGAACAGGGACATCTCTCAACTGACCCAGTCCTTGCTCCACACACCCATCACATTCGTGACCTGTTTCCCTGGAACCACCCAGGGTTCAGAATCCTGAATTAGAAATGCCAGATTCTCCCGTGTTGTACTACTCCCGTGCAAACTGCTTCCCCTTTGCCTTGCTTTTCAGCTTCCTTGTTGTCTGATATGATTCATTCCAATAGTGATTTAACAAACAGAGTGATTATTTTCCCTCCAACTCCAACACTGCCCGAGGAGGTAAGTGATGAACAGGACAAGGGCCTGTCTTCACGTTCCTCATGTTCTGCACGACTTTCACAAAACCAGATGTCGGTGATGATGGTAAAATAAAGCCCCACACAAAGACTGAAACTCCCCAAACTTGGCTTGAAGAACAAAAAGGGGGAAAAGATGATATGCGCAGACGAGCTCTGTGTCCGACTCCAAAACGTCTGATCTGTCTCCAAAACACCTATCCCCCCCCCCCCCCCCTCTGCAAAACTCGTTGGGAGCACTTCAAACGAGACCTGGAAGAACTTCATACTATGCAAAGAGAACTGGACAACAGAACGTCTACGCACATAGAAGACGCAAGAATTTGTGCAACAAATGGAATTGGCATTTTTTGCAAAGACCTAAGTAAAACAATGAACAGCAACATAAATGAACTCAAATCGCAAATAACCAGTCTAAAAGAGGAAAAATAGCCGCCTAGACAGAGAAGTACACGCTTTGCAAAACTCAGTTAGGGACACTACAGTCCGAGATAAAAGAGACCAAAGAAAAACAAAGCAAACAGAAACCATTGAAAGCACCATCTACAGAATTTCCCTCGTCCCTGTAGTTCACTGGAAAACAAAGATCTGCGTCGGTCTGAACCTGGCACACGGTCACTCCACTCAAGTGACCCTCAGGTCAATGTTGAAAATATCCTCACAAGATCAGTGACAGATACACATCCCTCTGATGATGAGCCAGAGAAAGCACGTGAAAGAAAAAGAAAAACTGCGATCTAAGGTACGCCGTACCTGTCTCAAACACGTATTCTGTGCTGAAATCGTGGATGAAACGAATGAAAACATCGCACAAGAGCTATCAAGAACCTCCAAACAGGAACCCACCCAAAAAAAAAAAACCACCCACCCCCCCCCGTGACCTTTTTGAAAACCATTTTCTATCTCCGATACATAAATCCAAGAAGGTTGGCCCCCAAAGAGTGAGTTCATGTATACTATCTGCGTGCCGGGGATGACAGTACATGACCTGATTTCCTGGCTGTTGTCACTCCAGCCCTTGCCGAAGTAGAGACATGTCACTGTCCACATCGGGGTTCAGGTATCATTCTAAAGAAAGATTTGATTAACCTTATTCACCTGTGCCGCAAAACATATCCAAATGCCAAACTGACCTTCAGCTCCATCATCCCTGCCAGAGGTCAGCATCATTTGAACAGCATCATCCGACCGTCCAACTGCAATCTTCAGACTGTGTGTGAGAATGTGGATGCAACTTACCTTGACCATTACCCCACGTTCACCACTCCAACCGGAGCCCCTCGTTTTGCCTTTAACCAAGACCTGCTCCACCCATGCGTCAAAGGCACAGCAAAACTGGCGGCAGACTTGAAAACCATATAGCAGACTACACAACCAGACTTGGAAACGTGTCCCCGGCTTTCCCGGATGTATCGCAGACAAAGCCGTCAAGCAGAAATAATCCGTCAAGGGGCTATTATCTGAGTATGCCAGATCAAGAGACACCAAGGAATTTATTCTCTGACAATAGTGATGCTTCTCGAACCAGTTCCATCATTGCAATTCCAAAGAAATACCTCGTTACCCCCCCCCCCCAAAACTACCAAATCCTTCACCTTTTTCACTACACACCTTGAATCACCGTCCAAATCAGATGGATCTTTGTTCTGCAGATCCCTTTCTTCAAAAACAAACAAACAAACAAAAAAACCCTCGCCAATAATGTAAACAGAGCAGACCGAATCCCACCCCCATCTATCCATTTTAGTCACGAACGGGATTATTCTAATGAATATTCCGCTTCCCTCCAAAACCCAGCATACCCACAAAAATATTCCTAAGCTGGTCAAAGGTCTAATCATTCGGCTGCTGATGGAAATGTTGTAAATGCCTATGGTCTTGAACTGTGCAGGATGGCATCAGCTATTGCTATTGTCATTTTGTCGCCATCAATCAACGTAAATGATGTTGTTCCTGCGAATATTGATAAAGGGCTCACGCTCACGCTTCTCCGAAGATGGAATGCGGATGCCTGCATGGATAAGAGTAAAACACCACAGGGGCAATATCCTCTCTGCCTGACCTCCAGCCCCCCCACTGAAACGGACCCAGGAATCATAAGCCGTGAGGCTGAGTGAGAACGATATGAAGACACAACAAACAAGATGGGCAACTCTTGCTCCCAGGCCGGAGACAGTTACAGGCCCGTGGCTTCAAATCAATGCTGCTCTTGTTTGGAGTCACGGGCAAACCAACTATCTCGCCTCGGGACCAAGAGTTACCGATCTTGTTTTAGTTTCTGAGATGAAAGCATGCTGGATGAATGTCAGTTTTCAAGCGTTCGGCGGATAACACTGACAAACCAAAGCCACAGATCCCTGTCTGTACTTGTGGTAATGTGAGATGAGAATGGAGGATGCGGGTGGAAGGGGTGGGGGGGTGGGGTGATAACTGGGGGAAGAAGGAAACGAGGAATGGGGGCGGGGTGAGGGGAATACTTAAATGAAATTTGTTTTTTCTTTAGAAATAATGTGTTTAGATGTACG
>JADBJO010001714.1:271007-276007 GCA_016801955.1 Conus betulinus | reverse complement strand
ACACACACACACACACACACCCACACGCACGCGACCCTGACACACATGGCACACACACACACACACAACAAAACACACAACACACCCACACACATATATCGATTTCCCTTGATGACAAAATGCAATGGATCGATCTAATCACTAGAGAGGATTCTAGACGTAGAATATCTCCATTTGATGCCAAGGGAGCACACAAACAATCAGCCTTGCCTCCCTGATGAGTCTGATCCAGCAGACGAAAGGCTGGAAGCGGGCAATATGAATGGTTGTGTCTTCAAGATGGAATACACTGCTTCCCACATGCTGCTAACGAGGGGCTTACTATTTATAAGAGATTTCCCTTATTGTTCGTTCTCATTTTCTTTCTTTTCCCCGTTCCCCCCCCCCCCCCCCCCCTCCTGTTGTTTATTTTATTTTTTTAAAATAATTTCTGCCAAGTCATTAAAGTAATGACGGAAGAATTGGAATTGTTCAACACATCACTCATCTATCTTCTATCTATCTATCTAGCTATCTATCTATCTATCTATCTATCTATCTATCTATCTATCTGTCTGACTGTCTGACTGTCCTAGCTAGCTACCCGTCCGTCCATCCATCATCCCATATCTATGTATGTATGTATCTCTATCTATCTGTCTGTCTATCTGTCTATCTATCTATCTATCTATCTATCTATCTATCTATCTATCTATCACACTGGTCTAAGCCTGTTTTAGATTGATGTCCCATTACAGACTTCTTTGTAAAGACGTGTTTTTTTTTTATTGTTGTACTTCTTTTGTGTCTTCTAGATTTACACTGTGATAAAAAATTTTAAACTGTCTCGATTTGAAGTCTTTTTTTTTTTTTTTTTTTTTTTTTTTTTCTGGAATATTTTCCCCTCATTGTCTTTAGGTACATTTTTATCCTAATAACTCCCTCTCGACCTTGAAAAACATTCTGAATGTGTTTGCTTATTTCCAAGTTTATTCCCGATCAAGTGTTCTATCCCCCCCCCCCCTCCCCCGCCCCCCCCCCCCCCCCCACACAACTGTCCTTTACGGACTTGATTTTCCGGAACGATTTTTTTTTAGTCTGTCCCACATTTGACCTTAAAAAAAAAATAAAAAAAAACAACAACAACCGGCGTTTCAATCACGACTTTGAACTTTGTTTTGTCTTTTCCTACAGTAGATTTGCCTTTCAATGAAAACTTCACTCATTTGTGTAAGATTGTTTCTACCTTTGTATGCTTGTACGTAGGTTTGCCTTGTAATACCCTCCTAACCCTCCGTCCGTCCTCTCCCCGTATAGACTTTTGGGAACATTTATTCATCTGTAATACACTTTAACTTAACTTTCATTGAAACGTCTTTTCCCACCCTCCAGTAAAATATCATACCACGTCTTCTTTCTGCCCTATCCCTGTTCCCCAACCACTCTGCTGTTTTATGATTAAATTTTCGATTTTCTGGAAAAGTGTGGTCTTTGTCGGTGCTCGTATTGTATCCCAGTATCTACGCCTGTCCCTCTTCCAGACCTTGATGTTCGTGACGTTTTGTTTTCTGTTTGTTTATATTGGATACATTGGATGCGAGTCTTGTCCTATTGGATGCGGGTCCTAGTGAAGACTCGCTCTCTTTAGAAACGTGTTCTTCTGAACTGCTTTTTGACAGAAGCACATGATGTTAATAACAGATGGCGGCTTTAAACCAGCACACACACACACACACACACACACACACACACACACACACACACACACACACACCACACACACACACTCTCTCTCTCTCTCTCTCTCTCCTCTCTCTCACACACACACACACACACACACACACACACACACACACACACACACACACATTGCAGCTTGGATTTACCTTCCGAAAAGGATTCTCTCCCTTTAACGCGACAGTTTCCTCTCTTTTGTTTCAAACCATGGATTTAACTTTGTTGAGCAAATTTGAAAAAAAATTCTTGCTTAAGCTCCGCCCTCAAAAAGTTGAGAAACGAAACCACAAGACAAAGCACGACGCGTTTCGACCTATAGGTCTTCTTCTTCTGGCAAGATCTATACACACAACACTCGGGAGACGAAAAATGAACGAGCAATCACTTACCTTCATCTAATTCGGCGCAAGATGGGCGTTGAATCTTAATGAGCACTTTCTCTCATTACCGACGCAAACATTTCTCCCTCTGAAGAACCTTTCTCTCTTTGTTTCTATGTGGATCCAGAGAGAACTCTGGCTTCCAGGATAGACTCACTCCTTGTAAAGGGTACCTGCTTGTAACACCCCAGCTTTTTTTTTTTTTTTAAGAGCCGTTTCTGAGAGGTTGCACTGTATAAAGCGACAACGAGAACAGTTCTAGAAGAATGCTGACGACATACATTCCCCTGTGTACGTTCATACAAAGGGGCGGGAGGGGGGGGGGGGGGGGGGGGGGGGGTCATTTTCACTTAAGGGTCAGATCGTTATTTCATGATCCTGTTTTGCGAGTGAAAGAGTCGTTTTATGTGAGCAATGAAATAATCCGGTTTATTCTTTTTCTTCACCAGCCGAGTGATTGGCATCGGGGTGACTATTATTATATTAATGTGTCTGCTTTAGGAACTTGTAAATTTGTGTATACTTTTATGTTGATCAGAAGCACGTGTTTTTACACACACCACACACACACACACACACACACACACACACACACACACACACACACACACACGTGTGTGTGTGTACACGTGTGTGTGTGTGTGTGTGTGTGTGTGTGTGTGTGTGTGTGTGTAACACGTGCTTCTACGCTGCTAGTGAAGGAGTTCATATTCATAACCTATTTCCTTGATTTTTCATTCACATTTTCTCTCTCCCCCCCCCCCCCCCCCCCCCTTTTTTTTTTTTTTTTTAAAATCTTTGCCGAGTCATTAACGTAATGATGGAAGAATTGTTAGCCTGCTCTTGCCTTCACCCACTACTACTGTGTGTGTGTGTGTGTGTGTGTGTGTGTGTGTTTCTGTGTGTTTCTGTGTGTATATTTATATGAATAAGAGGGAGGTCACACACACGCGCACACACACACACACACACACACACACACACACACACACACACACACACACACACACACACAGAGAACTGTGTGTGTGTGTGTGTGTGTGTGTGTGTGTGTGTGTGTGTGCGCGCGCATTTCTTTGTGTGTTGAACAAGACGTAGTGGATGAAACCAAGTGCAGGCTAACAATTCTACGTCTTAACAACATGACAGCAAAAACTGGGGGGAAAAAAAGAAGATGGAAAGAACAAAGGAAATGGGTTGTGAAAGGAAGAACACGGGAACGAAAAAGGGGGCTTTAAAATGGAATTACTTCACTAAGACCATATCAGCTGACACGTCTCTTCCTCATTCAAGTCACCCATTCATCCTCGTTCAGCCACTTATCTGCGAGGGCGTCGCTCCACGCTTGATTGAGCTTTTTTTTCTGATTGGTAGATAGAGAGTTTGATGGATAGAATGTGGAATTAACAGGAAATCTAAACAGTGTTCGCACCAGGAATACACCGAACAACAACAACAACAACTCAGTCGAGATCTGGTAAACTACTTTTATAAGAAAACAAAGGTTACATACAATTACAAAACTTTCAGCCGGTTATTGCAAGCGTCAGATCTTTGAGCATAAGGATTCTTTTAAAACGGAGCACATCTAATGTTCCTACGACGAAAAGGGGCCTCGAAGGGCGTGCTCCATAATGCATTCTCTAACTCAGCCGTTGATCCGTTGCTTGAATTCAAATCACCACCTGCTAAGTCACCTATTGACGACAATGATTCCTTAGTGGGGAAGCCAGCGTGAGTGAGCTCTCCCCATGGAGGGCGGTCACCACGTCCGGCCAACGGCAGTTCCCATGAAGTTGTTAATACCGTAGACCTAGACACGAGCTTTGGTAAGGGTAGAGACGCAGAGAGGAAATCAATACAAAGGTCACCATAAGAGCATGGCATGAAGGGCCACAGAGTGTTATATATGTTTCCCAGCTTACCGAGCAGGATGATAAAGGTGATGCTACAGATTTCCATTCTTATCTCAGACTACATAACGGGCTGCACTCAACGTTTACTCTCGTTATATATATCCATCGTGAGCCAGGCCCGAGAGATACAGACACCTGCAGTGTTGGTAAGAAAGTTTGAGCAACACTGTCAGTAACGCATTCGTTAAGTTGGCGAAAGTCGGCTTCGTGGTTCCAGTCTTCTCCACCGAGCTCACAACTTCAACTGTGGGTAGGAGCAGGTCGGGACAGAAGAATCTCACAGATAATGGCTTTGATGGGAATTGAACCCACAGTCTCCCCGCTGGGAGTCCGCGACGCTAACCACTTCCCCGCTGCGGCTGGTATGGTTTTTGTTCTAATTTGCAACATCTGTTTCTAAAGCTTAAATGCCAAAAGTAATTAATAAAAAGAAAAGAACCCTTAGCGCTTCTACAGAAATCAGAGACTATGTAGAAGGCATCTATCACAGAGAAATATACGATTGTACATAGGCCTTGTTTCGTTCAAATCAAAACCAAACTGAAGCCTCAAAGAAGAGGGGAAGGTGGGTGGTGGTGGAGGGAGGGGGGGGGGGGGGGGGGGGTCGGTATTTTATCCGTAAAAAAACTCTGCAACAATTGTCACTAAAAAGGCATCGAAATGGCTTTTTTTAATTGTGCTAAATTTGTCAAACATTTTAGCTGAAAAGGCAATTTATTGTGCTGAAAAGACAAACGATTTCGCTAGAAAGGCGAACGCATATTATACTCTCTCTGTGCCTCTCTATGACCCTTTCTGTCTCTGTCTGCCTGTCTGTCTCTCTGTCTGTGTCTGTCTGTCGTCTGTCTGTCTGTCTGTCTCCCTGCGTATGTATAAATATCTATCTGTCTATCTGTCTGTCTATCTATCTATCTCTGTCTCTGTCTCTGTCTCTGTCTCTCTCTCTCTCTGTGTTCTCTCTCTATTTATACACACACACACACACACA
>JADBJO010001714.1:263507-266007 GCA_016801955.1 Conus betulinus | reverse complement strand
TAGCGCGGCTTTGTTTGGGGTACAAGAATGGCCTTGTCTCAGAGCCAGGTTGGCGTTTCTGCGGATGCTGGAGGGATGTTGTTTCAAGCATCGGAGTGGCGATGTTCCAGGTATCAGACTGGCTGTGTTTCAGGTACCACGATAGTTTTATTCCAGACACCGGCGCCATTACTGAATAATGGGCTTCATGCAGCAGCCCAGGCCAGGTGACGCTGCAGAGTGCCACTGATGGCCTGAAAGATGCCCCGGCGACTCGTTTTTGGAGAGAGGGTGCCACTCTGTCACTGGTTGAACGCTTAGTCTTTCTCCACTGTTGACTGTTTTTTTCTACCATTGTTGACCGTTCTTCTGCCTTTGCTGTTAAAATCCTTTTATGCTTCCTTCGGTCAAAATTTATGAACTGCCAAGTTATTCTTGTTGTTGTTGTTGCTGCTGCTGCTGCTGCTGCTGCTGTTGTTGGTGTAGTCACCTGCCGACGGGGCAATGAAAAACGTTACACACACTGTCCAGAGTGGACAGTAGTTGTCCATTCTTTGGTGTCTGTTGACCCGTATAGAACTCTTTATGCAAACGTGGTTTGTTACATTTTAATGTTTTTTTTTCATTATATTTTGTTGTTGTTTGTTTGTTTGTTTGTTTCACGCTGTATTTTAACCTGGAAATGATTTAAAGAATTATATATTATATATATATATATATATATATATATATATATAACAGAATGGCTGGCGTCCCCCAGCGCGGCCTTGTCCTATCCACCCTAAGGCCGACAATGAGTTAGCTCCCATGCTGTGCATTGCTTATGTTGTTCGTTTCCTTCTCAGGATGAGACCTTTTTCAGACAGTTCGAAAAAGGTTGTTTTTGGTCGGCTGGGTTTGGGAAGTCTACACCATGGAGTCTACACCACTAAAGGATAAGCGAAAGTTGAACTATGTCCAAACTGGGAAAAACCCGAGTCTCAACTTTCAAAAGTGGATTTCTGAAACCGAACTATGCCAGTCTGAAATCAGATGGACTGCACAGTTCACGTGTCGGAGAGACCTAGTGAAGATTGTGAAATTCGTTTGAATGAATCACGGATGGAACGTCTCTGTGATCGAAGCCTTCATGGAGGTTGCAGTGACATGTTTGGGTGATTGGATGGATGGATGGATGGACAGACAGACAGACAGACAGACAGATGTATAGATAGATAGACAGAAGACAGACAGACAGATAAATTGATGTATAGATAGATAGACAGACAGACACAGACAGACAGATATAGATAGATAGGTATATGGATGGATAGATGGATGGATGAATAGATCGATAGCCAGACAGAAGGTGAGATAAGATAGGGGAGATAATAGAAAGAAGGTGCATAGGACTAGCACATAGAGAAGACACTACATCAAGGAAGAATGAACAACAAACAAAAACAAACCAAGAAAGAGCGTACGCTGTATTTCGTTTCTAACGAAAAAGAAATAAGAAAACGAAACAAAACAAACAAAAACAGAACCACACACACACACACACACACACACACACACACACACACACACACACCCCCCACACACACCCACCTCCTCGCCCTTTTCCTTCCCAGCAAACCCACTCCCCCCCCCCCCCCCCCCCCCCCCCCCCACCCTCCTATTTCTCGCCGTCTTCTCATCATCCCATGATTTATATTGTTAAAAACGCGATTAAAATACAGCTCGCGTTTCTAAAGATCACGAAAGCTCAACTCAGTACAACATGGCCGTCTCCAGTGTTTTGTACTCTGATATAAGTCACGCATAAACTGCATTGAACAGTTTGTATTTTGCAGACCTGCTTACCTTTACGATTTTGCCGGAAATTTTACGGAAAAAAAATTACGGAAATTACGCCCCCCCCAAAAAACACACACACACCCACAAAAAAAACAAACAAACAAACAAAAAAAAAACCACCTACGGGACAAAAATCAAAGAAAGATAATTGTTAAACGCGAAGTTTCGTCTGCTAGTGTTTCGGTCAAAAGCGGTAAGAAGATATTTCCCCGCGTGCCTTGCGGTCTTTTACCTTGTAAAAGATGGCGACAAAGCGGTCTTGCACGCCAATGGCCGGCTCTTCTAAATCTTCGAAAGTTGCGAAAGTATTGCGATTATGAATATTACGGGTTTTTTTTTTTTTTTTCTCTTTCTTTTCTTTTTTTTTTTTTTTTTTTTTTTTTCTCCAGATTACAGGTTTTTGTGTCTGAGGTATTACAGGTATACGAATTCGAGCTAAACAGGTCTGATTTTTTGACACATAGTCTAAACACAAGTCTGGAGGTAGATATCAACGCAGCGAATATTCATGTGCTCCTTGCTTTAAACAGTTACGAATTGCCCCCACTTTTCAAAAACGTTATGTTCAGATGCCTTCTCTCTCTCTCTCTCTCTCTCTCTCGATCTCTCTCTCTCTCTCTCTCATAAATCTTGATTTTCTATTGTCCTCTCTCTTATACGATTTCGCTAGACAGGCAAACGC
>JADBJO010001714.1:248507-261007 GCA_016801955.1 Conus betulinus | reverse complement strand
CAGATGAGATTGTCTCGTTTACTTTTATCATCGTCAGTGTCTTCTTTCTCCTCCTCCCCCCCCCCCCCCCCAACCCCCACCCCCTCTTTTTCCCTCGTTGTTTGTTTTTGTCTTTTGATGGCATGTTTCTTCTTCTTTGTTTTTTTCCTTCTTGTTTTGTTGCAGTTGTTTTTTGTAGCTGCTCTTCTTCTTCTTCTTCTGCTTCTTCTTCTTCTTCTTCTTCTTCTTCTTCTTCTCCTTCTTCCTTCTTCTTCTTCTCCTTCTTCATCTTCTTCTTCTTCTTCTCTTCTCCTCCTCTTCACCCCTCTCTTTCCCTTCCTTTTCATTGTCCTCGTCCTCCTCTGTTCCCATTCATTGTTGCTCTTTCTTTCATCATGATGATCATCACCATCGTCGTTATGTTCTTTATAAATCTGTCGTTTAACCTTTCTGTTCTCTCTTCCTCTTCTCCCCCCCCCCCCCCCCCCCCCCCACCGTTTTGGTTTTGTTACCTTAACAAGTCATTTTGCCAACCTGAAGTATGTGTCCATTCGAAATTTCTTCTTGTGTGTGCGTGTGTGTGTGTGTGTTGCTGTGTGTGTGTGTGTGTGTGTGTGTGTGTTGTGTGTGGTGTGAGAGGAGAGAGAGAGAGAGAGAGAGAGAGAGAGAGAGAGGCGCACGACCTTTCCTACAAGGCAAGAGGTACCGACCCTTTTCGTCCACGTGATGGGGAAGCTCCGTGGATCCCCATGTTCCTGCGTGCTTCTTGTTTGACGTCTCCCTTCAGCACGGCCAAGGTTTATCTGCGCTAAGAATGCCAGTGGTGAAGCTATCGTGTCAGGTTTTTGCTTCCATTGTTTCTCTTTTTTTCCCTGGACATGATCGGTTTTTGATGATCCGGGCCTGACCTGTTCAGGATGGGATTTTTTTTTTTTTTTTTTCCCTGTGCGAGGGTCGACAGCCCTTGAAAGCCTCTGTGTGGTGGGTTGGCCTTAATTAAGACTTTGTATCTTGTCTTTTTTCTCCTCCTTTTCCCTTCTCCTCCTCCTCCTCCTTCTCCCCCTCCTCCTCCCCCCTCCCCCTCCTCCCCCTCCTTTCCCCTCCCCCCTCCTTCTCATCCCCTCCTCCTTCTCCTCTTCCTCCTCCACCTCCTCCTTCTCCTCCTCTCTTCTACTTCTCCCCCCCTCCTCCTCCTCCTTCTCCTCCTCCTCCTTCTCCTCCTCCTCCTTCTCCACCTCCCTCCTCCTTCCCCCCTTCCTCCTCTCCCCCTCCTCTTCCTCCTTATCCTCCTGCCTCCTCCTCCTCCTCCTTCTGCCGACCTCCCTCCTCCTCCTTTTCTCCGCCTCCTCCTTCTCCGCCTTCTCCACCTCTCCTTCTCTTCCTCCTTCCTCCTTCTCCTCCTTCTCCTCCCCTCCCTCCTCCTCCTTCTCCTCCTCCTTCTCCTCTTTTCCTCCTCCTCCTCCTTCTCCTCCTCCTCCACCCCCTCCTCCTTCTCCTCCCTCCTTCTCCTCCTCTTTCCTCCTCCTCCTCCTCCTTCTCCTCCTCCTCCCCCCCTCCCCCCCTCCTCCTGCCTCCTTCTCCTCCTCCCCCTACTTCCCTCCTCCTCTTCCTCCTTCTTCTCCTCTCCTCCCCCTCCTCCTCCTCCTCCTCCCCTCCTCCTCCTCCCTCCTCCTTCTCCCTCCTCTCCTCTCCTCCTCCCCCTCCTCCTTCTCCTCCTCCTTCCTTTCTCCTCCTTCTCTTCCTCCTCCTCCTCCTTCTCCTCCTCCTCCTCTCCTCCCCTCCTCCTCCTCTCCTCCTCCTCCTCCTCCTTCCTCCTTCTCCCCTCCCCCTCCTTCTCCTCCTCCTCTTCCTTTCCTCCTTCTTTCTCCGCTCCTCCCCCTCCTCCTCCTCCTCCCCCCCCTCCTCCTCCTTCTCATCCTCCTCCTCCTCCTCCCCCTCCTCCTCCTCCCCCTCCTTCTCCCTCCTCCTCTTCCTCCTTCTTCTCCTCCTCTCCTCCTCTCCTCCTCCTCCTTCTCCTCCCCTCCCCATCCTCCTTCTCCTCCTCCCCTTCTTCTCCTCCTCCTTCCTCCTCCTCCTCCTTCTCCTCCTCTCCTCCTCCCCTCCTCCTCCTCCTTCTTCCCTCCTCCTCCTCCTCCTCCTCCTCCGCATCCTCTTTTCTGCCTTCCTTCTTCCCCCTCCCCCTCTTCGTTCAGACGAAAGAGACGTACCGACGGACAGGACTGAAACCAATACCCTGCACTTCCCGTGCTTTAAACGATGCGCAGGATAAAAAGGTGACAGTCCCTCTTCCTCCTTTCTTCCTCCTCCTCCTCCTCCTCCTCCTCCTCCTCCTCCTCGTCCTCGTCCTCGTCTTCCTCGTTCAGACAGGAGACATTCCAACGGAGAGGATCGAGTGCAGTTCCCTGAGGTTCTGGTGCTTCACCTGGTGGCGGAATAAAAGATGGCGTTTTCTCCCTTTCTTTCCCTTATGCTTATCCTCCTCTGCCTCATCCGTCTCTTCCTGCGGACTCTTCTCCTCGACTCCTTCCTCCTTCTCCTGGCTTTCCCTGCTTTCTCCACTTCTTTACCATCTCCTCTTCCCCCCACCTCTTTTCCCATTCTTTTCTTCTTCCTTCTCTCTCTCCTCCTTTGTCCTTTCTCGTCTTCCTTCTTTCTCGCCAGACTTCCCCCCTTCTTCTCCTTCCTTCTACCTCTTCTTCCTCTCCCCCCATCTTTTCTCCACATATCTCTCTTCTTCTTCTTTTCTCTCCCTCCTTCTTTCTTTCCTTGTAAATAACCCATCTCCCCTCCCCTCCTCTTTTTCATGCTTCTCCTCCCTCTCCTCCGATTCTTCTCTTCCACGATTCTCCTCCTTTTCTCTCTTTGTCTTTTTCCTCTTCCTCCTATTTCCTCTCTTTCTCATTCTTCCTGATTTTTCTTTACTCCTCGGCTCCTCCTTTGAGTGCTCCTCCTCCTTCCTTCAACTCCTGTTCCTCTTCTTTTACCATCTTCTCCCTCCTTCTCCGCCTTCTCTTTTTCGTCCCATTCTTTTCGTCTCTTCCTTCCTCTTAATCTTTTTCCTCTTCCCTTCTCCTCTTTCTCAAACTCCTCTTCCTTCACTCCCGATTTCCCTCCTCCTCCTCCTCCATCACCTCCTCTTCGTCTTCCTTCACGACACCCTATCACTCTTTCTCCTCCTCCTCCTCCTCCTCTCTCTCCTCCTCCTCCTCTTCCCTCCTCCTCCTCCTCCTCCTCCTTCTTTTCCACTTCATAAACCTTTTTACAGCAGACTCCATGAAAATCTTGTTCAGAGATGCCCCCAACCTGATGTGATTCTTTGAATTTCTGAGGGAGATTATCATTTTCATCAGTGATCTAAGATTTTAAGGAGGAAAGGTTTTATTTAACAAAATGTCCAGTGTGTTTTTGGGAAGGTGGTTTTTAAAGAGTTGTGTGCATAATTTAAAAAAAAAAAAAAAAAAAACTTCTGAGTTAACTTCAACGCTGCGTCAGCCCTGATATGGCCCTTTGCGGTCGGCTGAGCTATAAGCAACATTACCATTACCATCACCTCCACCTCATGCTCGTCTTCCTCCTCCTCTTCCTTTTTCCCCTTCCCACTCCATCTCCTCTACCCCCTCATCTTCACTCCACTCCTCTTCCTTCTGCTCCACTCCAACTCCGTGTCTTCCTTTCTCTCCCACCTCCGTGTCTTCCTTTCTCTCCACCTCCGTGTCTTCCTTTCTCTCCACCTCCGTGTCTTCCTTTCTCTCCACCTCCGTGTCTTCCTCTCTCTCCACCTCCGTGTCTTCCTTTCTTTCCAACCTCTCTCCACCTCCGTGTCTTCCTTTCTCTCCACCTCCGTGTCTTCCTTTCTCTCCACCTCCATGTCTTCCTTTCCTTCCACCTCCGTGGCTTCCTTTCTCTCCACCTCCGTGTCTCTTTCTCTCTCCTCCGTGTCTTTCTTTCTCTCCACCTCCGTGTCTTTCTTTCTCTCCACCTCCGTGTCTTCCTCCTCCTCTCCACCTCCGTGTCTTCCTCTCCCTCCACCTCCGTGTCTTCCTCCCTCTCCACCTCCGTGTCTTCCCTCCCTCTCTCCACCTCCGTGTCTTCCTCCCTCTCTCTCCACCTCCGTGTCTTCCTTTCTCTCCACCTCTGTGTCTTCCTCCCTCTCCACCTCCGTGTCTTCCTTTCTCTCCACCTCCGTGTCTTTCTTTCTCTCCACCTCCGTGTCTTTCTTTCTCTCCATCTCCGTGTCTTCCTCTCTCTCCACCTCCGTGTCTTCTTTCTCTCCACCTCCGTGTCTTCCTTTCTCTCCACCTCCGTGTCTTCCTTTCTCTCCACCTCCGTGTCTTCCTCTCTCTCTCCTACCTCCGTGTCTTCCTTTCTCTCCACCTCCGTGTCTTTCCTCCCTCTCCACCTCCGTGTCTTCCTCCCTCTCCACTTCGTGACTTCCTTTCTCTCCACCTCCGTGTCTTCCTTTCTCTCCAACCTCCGTGTCTTCCTCCCTCCCTCCACTTCGTGACTTCTCCTTTCTCTCCACCTCCGTGTCTTCCTCTCTCTCCTCCGTGGGTCTTCTCCGTGTCCTTCCTTTCTCTCCACCACCTCCGTGTCTTCCTTTCTCTCCACCACGTGTCTTCCTTTGTCTCCACTCCGTGTCTCCTCCTCTCTTCACCTTGTCTTCCGTGTCTTCCTTTCTCTCCACCTCCGTGTCTTCCCTTTCTCTCCACCTCCGTGTCTTCCTCTTCTCTCCACCTCCGTGTCTTCTCTCTCTCACCTCCGTGTCTTCCTTTCTCCACCACCTCCGTGTCTTCCTTTCTCCACTCTCCACCTCCGTGTCTTCCTTCTCTCCACCTCCGTGTCTTCCTTTCTCTCCACCTCCGTGTCTTCCTTTCTCTCCACCTCCGTGTCTTCCTTTCTCTCCACCTCTCCGTGTCTTCCTTTCTCTCCACCTCCGTGTCTTCCTTTCTCTCCACCTCCTTTCTCTCCACCTCCGTGTCTTCTTTCTCTCCATCTCCGTGTCTTCCTTTCTCTCCACCTCCTTCACTTCATCCTCGTTTTCTTCCACCTCCTCCTTTTCCTTCTCTCTCCTTCTCTGTCCCCTCTTTCCCCTTCTACGTGTAATTTTATCCTCTTCTTCTTCTACCTCTCTCTTCTTTCTGTTCTTCTGCCTCTTCCTCTTCCGTTTTTTTTTTCATTGCCCTCTGTCTACCTGCCCCCCCCTCCACCCCCCACCCCCCACCACCCCCGCTCCTCTCTCTTCCCTTCCTCCTCCTCCTCCTCCTCTCCCTCCTACAGACAGAGAAAGACGCATGGGCAAATGGGAAGCCAGTACCCTGCACTCCTAGTGCTCAGCCCGCCCGCGTGCAGGATATTAAGGCGGTGTGTGAAATCCCCATGGAGTGTCACGTGCAGGGGCGGGAGGACGTTATCACGGAATGCCTATGTTGTTGGAGAACAGGGGGACTCGTTGGATCCAGGTGTCAACATTGTCTTCTTTATAGCCGATCAGCCAGACCTGTGGGATCAGGCCTGACCAAACCATACCTGTTTTGTTTTCTTCCTTTTCTGTTTTTTTTTCTGTTCTTTCTTTTATGGTTCTTTTCTTTCTTTTTTTTTTGTTCTAATCTCTCTTCGTTTCCTTTATTTTCCTTCTGTCGGTTCATCCTTTCTGTTTATTTCTCTGGATTTTGTACTGTCAGTTTTTTTTGTGTTTCTTTCTGTCGCTTTTCTTTTCATGTCATGCGTTTGTGTCCTTTCTTTCTGTATGTATCTCTCTTTCTTTTCTTTTTCTTTTTTGTCTTTTTTTATACTCCTGTTTCTTATAGAACAGGGAGTACTTAACAATGGGAACGAAGAAAATGCTGTCTGTCTGTGTGTCTGTCTGTCTGTGTGTCCGTCTGTGTGTGTCCATGTGGTGGTCAAAATGTGTCCCACTCGCTCCAGACAAAACTTCTAGGCCGATCTTTCTGAAAATGTGTAGGAATGCTGCTCATTATGGGTCACGGATGATGCCCGATGTGTTTTATTTCACGAGAATAGCCGTGACTAACGGCTGTAACGGTCCCAAACGGTTTTTTTTTCCCTTTATGGGATATCTCAGGTCAGTCGTGGGTATTTTCATAGTAAAACACACGCTTCTTGACATGTACACACCCGTATTCAAGATGAACTGGGAGTACGTTTATATGCTTTGCATCTGTGTCTTTTTTTTTTGTTCTTTCTTTTACATTTCTTTTCTTTCGTTTTGTTTGTCCGGTCTGTCTTCTTTTTTTTCTTTATTTTCTTTCTGTCGTCATCCTTTCTGTTTATTTCTTGATTTCGTACTTTCAGTTTTTTGTTTGTTTCTTTCTTTCTTTCTTTCTGTCGCTTTTTTTTCATCTCATTCCTTTGTGTCCTTCTTTGTTTCTTTCTTTCTGTGTGTCTTTCTTTTTGTTTTTTCTTTTTGTCTTTTTCTCTATAGCATACAACCCTTTTTCGCGTAGTGGTGGGGAGATGGTGTTCTTCCATTTCCTTCTGAATTTCGCTCCTTTTCCCTCTTGTTTATTGTCCTTACTTTTTTTTCTTCTCTCTTTCATTGTTCCTTCCGTCATTATCCTCCCTGGCGTTTGTCAGTCCCCATTTTCGTCGAGAACTTTTCGAGTGACTGCATGCCTCTGACCAGCAACTGTACGCCAAGATAAAACAGAATCAGACAAAATAGATGCTCTAAAAATACCCCCATGAAAATCAAGCTAAACTTCATACCGGGATGAGGGCGAGAGGGTGATTTGCCGTCATAGAATTGAGAGAGAGAGAGAGAGAGAGAGAGAGAGAGAGAGAGAGAGACAGAGACAGAGAGACAGACAGACAGACAGACAGAGGGGGAGAGGGTGGGTGTGAGGAGGAGAGTGAAAGGAAGAGAAAACTTTGGTCCCCACATTCATTCCTTTCTTAACCGTTAACAGTTTATGCCACTTTTTTTTTTTTTTTGTCGAAGCCCTGCGAGCCCAGTGCGTGTGTGAAGGAGAAACTGTGAATCAGTGTTTCACCTTGTATACGTGTGTGTGAGTGTGTGAGCCCGAACACAATGTTCTCTGTTGTGTGTGTGTGTGTGTGTGTGTGTGTGTGTTGTGCGGAGGGGAAAGACGAGGAGGGCGGGGGGGGGGGGGTGCTGGGTGGATTAGCCGGCGAAAGGATGGCAGGGGGCAGGAACGTGTGGAGGATGGCTTGGGGAGGGGGGGGGGGGGGGGGCGGTGTGTGTGGGGGGGGGGGGGGGGGAGGGAAAGGATGTGTCCCTTGATATAAGTTACTATTTTGTTTGATTTTTTTTTTCCTTTGACTCTGGTTCCGTTCTGAAAGCAGTGACCAGCGCGTTTTTTCTGGAACTTTGACTATGTGATGGTGTGTACAAAAATCATGTTAATCTCTTGTTCTTTGTTTAATTGCTTGCTATCTTGTTTGATTTCTTCTTTAACTCTGATTCCGTAAGCACTGAGCAGGGCTTTTGAGTGGAACTTTGACAGTGTGACGTGAGAACAAACGTTCAACTCTGTCCAATGCTTGTTTTGTGAGATAATGTCTATTACTCGTGTTATAGGCACATGATGTTCTGTCCATTTTGTTCGTGTGGAAAGTGTGTTGCACGTAATGCCGTTTCTCTTTGGAGGTAACAAAGTACTACTTTGCTCGTGTACGAATGAGCTGTTCACCGTGTCATATAGTGTGTTTATGTATGCAACGTTATGTGCCAGTGTGTGTGTGTGTGTGTGTGTGTGTGTGTGTGTGGTGTGTGTGTGTGTTTAATTGTTTTAGATGTTGAATTATCAAGACAGGTAAAAGCGCCCTGTAGCCTACGTTGTTAGGATGGGGGCTATAGATATTGTCCCCATTATTATCATTATTATTATTATATTAATATTATCATTACTATTACTGTTATTATTATTATTATTATTATTATTATTATTTATCTCTTTCACCTTACATGAACGGAGGTTGGGAGGGGAGGGGGGGGGGGGGTATCAGGCCGCCGCTACAGACGGAATTGATCTGTGTAGCCTTGTATCTTTGCACAAGTCGCACTTTGACGTGCTGAAGTTGATTAAAACGACGATGATGATGCTGAAATGATATTGACGATGATACATGACCTCTCGTGTACGAAGAACATCTGCATTGGCACGATGATGACGAAGATGAAGTGACTATAGCAGTAATCGTTGGCCTTGTGTGTTTTTTTTTTTTCAAAGACGGGTGTACGGACGAGCTCACGGAAATGAGGACGAGAAGGACGATGACGATAATCTTTTGAGTTTCTAGATGATCTACTCTAGCAGGGTGATAATGACGGTTGCAGTGATGATAACGACGGTGATTATGATGGCAGCCTCGATCTGTTTCAAGAAGACCTGCCGTTGGTGGGAGGATAATGATAGTGGTGCTGATGTCGATGACATAATGAAGATGTAGTGATCATGACGATGATCATGCACTTGCACATTTCGGAGAGACTGTTATTGACAGATTTACGATGATGATGATGATGATGATGATGATGATGATGATGATGTCGAAGAGGAGGAGGAGGGAGGAGATGCATTTTGATAATGATAATGTAGACGACGGCGACATTACAATGCGGACGACAGCGACAGTAACAACGACAGCCCTGAAGCAAATCCCAAACACTCAATCCAGCCCAAACCCTGCCCGCTGTGTTTGCAGAAGACCTCCAAGTCGGCTGCCGTGAGCTGCGGGCCAAGCGCTACATCTCGGACGGGTTCTGCACGTCCATCAAGCCGCTGCGCGAGGTGGTGTGCGCGGGCCACTGCCTGCCCATCCGGGACCTCCCCTGGTACGCCGAGTTCGTCACCCTGTGGACCCGCTCCCGCCAGCAGGACTGGCAGTGCGTGGACGGCGTGGTGCGCAAGAAGGCCGTGCACCTGCTCTGCCGGAACGGCGAGTACCGCACCTACAAAATCAAGGTCGTCCGATCCTGCAAGTGCGAGCGGACGGGGCCCACGCGGAACAGAACTGAGCGACCCGGAACTTCGGAGCGGAAGGGAAGAGAAGGAGGAAAGGGAGGAAGAGGAAGAAGAGGAGGAGGAGCCGGGGAGGGGAGAGGAGCGATGGAAAGGAGGAGGAGGAGGCGGTGGTGGGTGGAGGGGAAGAGTGGGGCTGACCAGGTTGGCCAAAGACAGGAGAGGAGAGCGGGAGAGAGACACGGGGATAGAGAGACTGCGGCGTGGAAAGAGGGGGAGAAGTCTGTGAAGGGATCGGACCTGGTGTCTCCGGGTTCTCACCGACCGAGTGACAAAGACAGAAGGAAGACAGGCAGATCCCGGGGTTTGTAGACAGCTCCCCCCCCCTCCCCCCCCCCCCCCCCCCCCCCCCCCCAGTAGCAGTAGCCAATCTGCTGGAGGGGATTTTGTTCGAATCCTCATCCGTAAAGCGAAATAGAAGAAAATAAGGACATATCCCAAGATTTAAAAAAAATGACCACTGTTTAGGATGACATTCTCCTAGAGGGATTTCGTTGACTCATGAAGCGACAGTGGATCACAACATGCAAAAGGCAAGCAAGCAGATGTGAACTAAGTTGTTTTTTCCATCAATAAACAATCAACGGAAATTGTTTTGATTCTCAGAGGGGGAAAAATAAAACAAATCATCAGTGATTCGCCCCATCAAGATTTCGTCAGGATGTTTCTCGTATGTCCATTGAGAAAAAAAGGACGGCTGTTCGATTCTCAGAGGAAAAACAGAACAAATCATCAGTGTTTCGTTCTGATCGAGATTTCGTAAAGGTGTCTTTTTTACGGTTTTGCTGTGGTTTTGTTTTTTCTCTCTCTATCACGAAAAGAAAGCTTAAAACTAATGTTCGTAAACAGAACGTGGTCTACCGTAAGCAGATAATTGTTCACAGGCGGGGATTCTTGATGTGAACAGGCTCCCTTGTGTGTGTGAAGAGCACAGCAAGTTCTGAGGAGGGTATGCTGAACGGTTTATTTATTGTGATTGTGATATTAGCTTAAAATGTGGAGGCAGGTCAGCATTTGTTGTCGAACTGAAGCTCCGCCAATGAACACAGTACTGATGAATAGAAAGAACGGAGCACATGAAGGAAGGAAAGATGAGAAAGAGAGGAAAAGAAGGAGAGAGAGAGAGAGAGAGAGAAAAAAAAAAAAAATACAAGACACGCCAAACGAAAGCGAGAATTAATGAGCGGATCACGAACTCTCGGCCAAACCCTGTTATGACTTAGAGGTCAATACGAAAATGCAACTCTCTGCCCCCGAACTCCCCTAAGACATCTGCTGGTCCACACTAAAATGCCTTTAGCCCATTACACCCCCCCCCCCCCCCACCCGTCTTCTCCCCCCCTCCCCTTTTCCCCACCCACTCCATGATTGTCCAAGCAGGATTTTTTTTTTGCTTCGGGAACGGTGAAGGTATGAACTCAGGAGGCACGACACTACAAGGTGTTAGCCCTTGCTTTTCCTCACATCACAGATGCTTGAAGAAGACGCTAGATGTCTCTCTACATCATGTACATATCAATGAAACACTGAAGGCCTAATTCTGGCCTTTTTTTTGAACTCTCCGTGCGCGTTTCCCCCTCTCATCATTTTTTAAATACACGTGACGAAACCAAGAGGTGTATGGAATCATGCAGTGACACAAGCTGACACAGAACGTGATCTTCCAGGCTGCAAACGCTCACTCGATGATGGTTCGGTTCTGGCATCTATGTGCGAACTGTGGAAGAAAACTGGTTGGTTACTGAGCAGACATTCCCGCATCCAGACTGGAATTGTTTGACGCGCACAGTATCCCCCCCCCCCCTTCCCCCCACCCTCGCCTGAAGAAGGTGGAAGGAGTGAAGTGGTGGGGGGGGGGGGGGGGGGGGGGGGGGGGGGGGGGGGGGGGAGGGGGAGGGTGCATGTGAGTCGTCAACCGGTTCAGTTTCATGTCCAGTTCACGTAACAGCAACGCGAGCCGTGGGAATTAGGATCTACTGTACAGTGTTGAAACGAGGACTGTTTGTACAACGGTTTGCCCTCTTTGTATACAAGACAAGATAGAGATATAATGAAAGTTATGCACAGTCAAAGAAAAAAAAAACAAAAAAAAAAACAAGCAGGTGACAGGAAGTGAAAGAATGTACAATGCGCATGACGGGGAGCTAAAGCTAATGCACACACTGCACGTGAAATTATTCTATCGATGCACTGCCGTTCATTGACGCACTTAGCAGACCAGCGCACTGAGGGACAGTGACGCGCTGTGTATGAATAGAGTACATGTTATACTGTCGCGCACTGTTATGTAAACCATTGGACTGGGCACACATTTTGTTTTCTTCTGGCATAGCGTATTATGCAATGGAGCGGCATGCTGTGAGTTAATTAATATGTGCATTTGGACTACACCGTGTGGTGCATGGACTGGCGCAGCAAAACACCGTGAGTGAACATGAACGCTCATGATAGTGTGTGATGCCGGGGATGTTGGGCAGTATGCTGTTACGAGGTATGTTAGCAGTGAAGCACTGGAAGTCAGCATCTGCATGGATGATACCGTATTGTATCATGCACGGCGACTGAACAGGCGCATTGACGATCGTGTTCAGTGCATTGAGAGTATACCGAGGCACTGTGAATCAGCATGTGCATTGATGATGCGGTATACTGCCTTGCGCTGTGAGTCCGTACACAAGTGCATTGGCGATACCGTATGATGCTGCAAAGAGTGAGTGAACATGTGCATTCACAGTACTGTGCAATGCTGTGTGGTGTGAACTAACATGCGCATTTGACGTCAGGTTTCAAAATCCGGAAGGTAGAGTGATGCTTTATGAGTAAGCATGTGCATTTACGATACAGTCTTATGCCCTGAGTGTAAACGATGCACTGTGAGTAAGCATGTGCATCGGCTACTCCGCGGGTAATGCTTCGAGTCCACCCGGATGCATCATGAGTAAACCTGTACAGTGACGACAGCGTGTGATGCCTCGACCATAGAACGACGCTGTGGGAGTAAAGCAGTGCATTGCCGTTGAGGGTTTCATTGTGTGCATGTAAATATACCGACGCACCGCAGTGCACTCTGTGTAAAAGCAGTGAATTGGCCAGTTAGTGTTGTATAGTATGTACACCCATGCGTTGACGTACAGTGATTCACTGTCTGTAAACCGATACACCAAAATAAGCTTACAATGACGCACTGTGTGTAACTTTGTTGCAGTGATATAACGTTAACGACGCCTTGTTTGTGTCCGTTGAACAACAACAACAACAACAAGAACAAAAAGCACCAAGTTAACCTAATAATGCACCATTCAATCCAGGTTTAGCTTCTAAGACGACTCGGCGCCCTGGCGTGCGACAAACAGTTTGCTGTTGGTGGTGTTGGTTTTTGGTTTCCGCTGGGTTTTTTTTATTTCTCTTACACATATATTTTTTGTTGTTTTTCCTGTTTATTTTGTTCTTCTTTTTTTTGTGCTGTGTCTATCAAACGCACAGTGTGAACTAACCCCCCCCCCCCCCCCATCCTCCACC
>JADBJO010001714.1:226007-246007 GCA_016801955.1 Conus betulinus | reverse complement strand
ACTAGCACTGTTATTAGGAGTAGGAAACAATGTATGATTAAAAAACCAGAGGCTGTTCAAAATAGCCAGACACTGGCATGGTTTGTTAGGAACAGTTCTGTTCATTTTTAGACTTTTTTGTCATGGTATTAACTGTGCGCTTGGGGCGAATTCTGGCCATCATCTTACTGTATGCCCCCCAAACTTTGCGCTTGATTTCACTCTGTGTGTAAATATTTTAAAAAAATCAACAATTTCGTGGAGGCGTCATCCGGAACTGTTCGGTTTTGAATTAGATCCGATGAATTTTCATTCCTGTGACCTGCTTGATCGTAGGATGCTGTGTGTGTGTGTGTGTGTGTGGGGGGGGGGGGGGGGGGGGGGGTTGAGGGACGCCTCTGCCCGACCTTATTCTCCATTTCAGCCCGTCCTCTGTTTCTGACAAGAGTTCTGGCAGCCTGGGGTCAGTCCACCGCCTCAAGTTCTCCGACGAAATCTTTCTCAGCCTGCCTCTGCGCCTTACTTCTTCAAGCGGCAAGTCGTGATATGGGACATGCCATACCACATCAGCTTTCTTCTCTTGACTGTAGCCAAGAAGGGTTCTTGCCGCCGTGGTCACATGTTCTCGAACAGAGTCATTGGTTTTATGGTCTGTCCAGGAGAAGTGGAGCAGTCTTACTATGCCTTCATTACAAAAACCTGGGTCCTTCTTTCGAACTCTGCCCTCAACGGCCAACTCTCGAACCCATACAAGAAGATGGGGAGGACATAATGCCGGGAAACTGATCTCGTTGCTTTTCCACAGCTTTGTGAGCTTTACCCATGGCTGTTGTGATAAGAGCAAAACTGACCGTGACTTCTGTTGTGCAGTGACGGTGTTTCGTGAGCGTGGGGTCGTGGTATTTCAATGCTTTATCCTCTTTCAGCTTTTGCCCATTCATTGGAAGTTTACGGTCTGGTCTTCATTGCTGCTGTTCATTCACCATCACCTTGTTTTCGTTTCTGCACTGATTTCCATCCCATATGCGCTGGCTTGGTCTTGTAGCCTGCTGGTCAGGGCTTGGAGTTCGTCGTTGCTTCTGCCAAATAGGATAATGTCATCGGCGAAGCGCAGATTGCATGTGGGCCTGCACCCAACTGAGATGGTGGTGTTGACGTTTTCGATGGCCTCGCGTATGATATTCTCCATATATGGGTTGACAAGGGTCTGGTACAGCAAATAGATCTGTTGGACGCCGTCAGTGATTCGGGAGAAGTTCCCCATTCGATTGTTCATGAGCATGCGCGGGTTGCCGAGCCGTACAGTGCCTGTATGATCAAAACCAGCCCTTCCTCCACGTTCAAGTTTCTGAAGATCTGCCCACAACCCACCATACCAGACTCTATCAACAGCTTTTTTACGTTAAAGTTTACGAAGTTGTGAGAGAGGTCTTTCTAAAGTTGGAGGTGTTTCACGATCATCAGGCGGCAGTTGAAGATTTGCTCAACCGTGTTTCCTTCCTGGTCGAAAGTCCGCCTGTTCCGCGAGCAGTTCCTCCGCCTATTTCTTGAGCCAGGTCAGAATGATCCTCAGGGACACTTGGCTGGGGTGGCAAATCAAACTGATTGTTCTGTGGTTCTAACTCTTGTCTAGTGTTGCCTTTCTTTGGGATGGAATAACCAGATGCTTCGTTCATTCTCAGGCACTCCGTGGCCTCCCTGATCTTCAGCCCTGAGTGTAGTCAGCAGTATGATCATCTCCTCACCTCCATGATCAGCAGTTCAGCAGGGATGTTGCCAGTTCTTAGCGACTTCTCTTCATCAAGCAGCGAACTGTTTCCTCCATTTCTTTTCTCATTATTGGAAGACGGAAGTTCTCTGGCTGCTGGTTGATCGGTCAACAAGCTGGTGTCAAGATGGAGCAGGCAGTTGTGCACTGTTGGCTATACTTCATCTGTCTGTTTGTGATCTCAGTGTTCTTAGACAGCAGCCATCGCCACCATCATCCTCAACTTCTGACAACGTGTTCAGCTCGGCTTGGGTAATCTTCTTCAGAACGTTGTTGACCTTTTCGGTGTTTCCATCTTCATCTTCTATATCCTAATCACTGGCCTTGTACTAGTCTGTTATCCAGTTTCTTTTGCCTCTCTCATTTTCTTCCGTGTTTTCTTTGTTCTTCTGTCTGTAGCTGTAAGATGCTTCTGGGTTGGATAACCTGATGGCCTTTAGCGCTCTCCTTTCATGGCAAAGGTAAGGATGTTTTTTTTTTGTGTGTCCAAGTTTGGATTTATTTTCTCTCTGTCTGCCGAGTAATTCCTTAGCTGTTTCATGAAAAACCTCTTTGAAGTTCTCAGTCAGGGTGTTGACATCTGCATCCGTAACATTCATTGCAGTGAATTTTCCCCACTCCACCCCCAACCGTTTGAACTTGGAAAACTGCAGCCATCTCGGCGTCTTTCAACTTCTCCAAATCGAACTTGATGGTCTGTTTCTCTATACTTTTTTTGTTCAGCTTCATTTTGATGGTAATGAGCAGCACCATATCGCGATCACTGCCGATGTCCTGTCCTGGGTATGTTCTAGTCTCAGCTTTGTCGGTGCTTGATTTAAATTGGTACGGTGCGAGACTGAAGTCAATTAGATTGTGTACCAGCCCATTGAGTGCGTGCCAGATTGTTCTTCTCGAGAGCTTGAGGGGGTGGAGCGTGTTGGCCACTCAACCTGAGACTGCTGGCAAACTCAAGAAGGCCTCTGTCGTTCGTTTCCCCTGTGCCAAATCTCCCAACAGTACCAGCCCGTTGTTGGTGGGAATCTGGGTCAATCTTTGCATTCCGGTCCTTGTACGATGACCAGGTCTTTCTCGGAGCTCTTGTCCGTGATGTTCTCCAGCTGTTCATAACATTCTCCGACTCCTTCGTCGCTGTGGGATGATGTTGGTGCATACACCTGGGTTAAGGGTGATGCTCTTTTGTTTTGCTGACATCCTGATGGAAATCAGTTGGGCTGGATTGGTATACGACTAAAGACGCAGAAGACCATGCTCTTGTTCACAAGGAAGGCTACTCCATGCTGGTGAATGAATTGGGTCTGCACTGTACCACAGTTTGTTTCCCTCATCTGTCACAGTCTCCCCACATCCAGTCCAGCTCGCCTCTTATTGTCCAAGTCACACTGTGTCGTGAAAGCTCATGGTCTTGTTCCTTGACTTTTCATGGAACTGTTGACAGCACTTCCAGGCAGTATCCCAAGCCCACACCAAGGACACAGAGGACAGACAACACTGGACAACAACAAACCGGATCGGTCGAGGCCCAGGTCACCAAACGACTGCATCTTCCACAGTCAGCCGCCAAGGTGGAGGTGCAAACAGTGTGCTACTGGGAGCCGAACGACCATCAAACTACCATTAGAGAACATCACCATCAGGACGTGGAACATACGCACTTCACAACTGGGTGGAGAAGTGATGCATCAGATGAAATGAGGCGGAAGATGCATTTTTTGGCATGAAGACGTCGATTGCAGTGACAGTGTAGAAACGAGTATAGAGCTGAGAAAAGACGTAGAGGGCAGGTAGCGTACTAATGTCCACCCCACAAACCCTTCTTATGTCTGCAAACCTCTGGCAACAGGCGACTACCCAAGTCTCTTCCTTCAGTTCAGAGGTCTTTAACAGAACTGCACGAAACACTTAGCCCGGTTTATACAACAACATTTATAAAGAAAAGAGCCAGAAAAGAAAAAAACTTCTTCTGCGTTCCCTGGTCATGCTGGTCAGATAGAAAGTCCGGTAGCTTGGGCAAAGTCAGCAGTCCGTCGGAGTGAATCCGCCGTTCCTCACAGCTTTTCTTGGAGTTCCACTGCACTGGGCCAAAACTCACGCCGCAAGCTGTCGAACGTGGGACAAGACTGAAGTATGTGGGCTGGGTTTTGTGGCCAGTGCCACATGGGCACTCATCTGTGTGCGATATGTTCAGGCGATAGAGGTGGGAGAGCAACTGACAATGTCCGGTTCTTAATCTGAAGATTGCGACTTGTGTGGGCACGCTCAAGATGGTGAATGTCATCCTTCTCTACCTCCACCTGTAGTCTTTTTCTCTATTTGTGTTTCGCTGTGGTCTTCTTTAGCTCCAATGCCAAGAATGTCAAGGCTGATGGGGGGAGTATCAGCTGTCCACTCTACGCAGTCTTAGAGCATTTCCACTGGGTGGTCTGCTGTTGGTAGCAATTTTCTGTGCTTTTCCTGAAGCGCCTTGCTTAGATGGTTGGGGCTCTGGCGCTTGAGTTTGTTCTTTGTTGGAACATGGAGTTTGGTGTGCAGTGGATGGGGTGGGAGTCTTTTCATCTTTTCACTTTGTCTTAGTTGTTTTTCCTCTCTTCGTTTGTCCAACGAGTGGAGGCCTGATGTTTTCTCCATTGCAGTCATGGGAGCGGTCTTCATTCCTCCTGTGATCAAGCGGAGGCCTGCATTCTGCACTCTGGTCAAGCTGTTCATGTTGGTTCTGGCAGTTGTTGACCAGGCGTTGGAAGCGTATTCCATGTGGGGTCTTACAGTGCCACTGTATACTCGGGTCAGATTTTCATGTTAGCTCCCCATTTTGTTCCAGCCAGTTTCTTCATCACAGCCATCTTTCTCACTGCTTTGCTGTGCAAGGTATTGTGTGCGGGGACCATGTTAGCCTTCTGTCCAGCTTTACCCCGAGATAGGTTGAGGTATCTTCTTGTGGAATGTCTTGGCCTTCTATCTGAAGGGTGAAAGCCTCTCTCTTTGGGAGAGAGTGAGAAGCAAGTGGCCTCCGTTTTGGTCCTGTTGATGGTGACGATCCACTCATTTACCCAATTTGAGATGCAATTCCTTGCTTCCTGCATTCTGTAAGCTGCTGTGTTTGTCTGTTCTGTTTTTGTCCATACCGCAAGGTCATCTGCATGGTGCGTCCTTGAGATATGGCTTGTCAGTTGGTCAGCAATGTCATCGATGAAGACGAGGAAAAGAGTTGGTGATATGACACCACCTTGATCCCCTCCCTCCCTGATCTTCCAGCGAGCTTGTCTGGCCTTCCAGTTTGACTCGAGCTGTTCGCTGGAACAAGTAGCTGTGGATCCACCAGAACGTGTTTCGGCATACGTTTTTTTTCGAAGGAACTTGAAGAAGAAACCTTCTTTCCACACTTTATCGAATGCTTAGAAAAGGAAAACAAAGTCGAGGAGTAAGTGATTTAGGGGTCTAATTCAGCTTCTTTCCGTGTAAGAATCTACTTTATTTTCAATATGAACAAGATGTTGCCTTAAAACGGATAGAGGTATAAGAAACTCTTTTTCAAAGAAGACTCTGCCATTATTCAATCCGCATGCACTAAAAATAGCAACGCCTCTGGTTGGCCAGAAGAGCAGTCAACATTCTAACTCTCTGATGACAAGGGCGGTGGGGAGATTCCAGCCAACGTATTACTGTCACGTGCCCTCCAAACATCTGCAGAAAACTCGGTCACCACCAGCACAAACCAACCAACCCCAAGCCAACTGCCATAGACGCTGGTGTACGCCACTGCTGACTGAATGTCGATCCATGGCGTGTGGTGACTGGAGCGTGCCGTCCGTGCACCCCAGTTAATGAGAAGCTCTTGTAGACCTGTTAGGACGTGAAGCAGTTCTGTTTTGTGTGGGAAACTGGCTCGTGTCAACTGGGTTTGCATCCATTCTGTGCACACTTTGTTTTGCTTGTATCGTTGTTTTTTTTTTCGAATATTTATTGTAGATAGTACAGCTGGGTATCCGCCATTCCAAAACAATAGCAACACCAGAAATACCTTTGTCAAGTTCGCCCGTTTGTCCCTGTCAGACCCATTTCTCCATTATACTCAGTCCCCTAACACCCCCCCCCCCCCACTTCAAATTCCCGCATTGCGTCTTCCTATTCCCCCTCCCATCCCTTAACGTCTTCCAAATCTGTCAAAACTAAAAACTAAAAAACAGAGCATCACAAGAACCGCCAGAAACACAGAGACAACCAGAACACAAACATTATCAAAAGCACCTCACCCGAATGTAATGCAAATGACAGAGCTGAGACTATTTCATGATTGACCGGATAATGGTGTAAAAAGCCGCCACTTAGTACCCTCCCCAGCGCCCACTATTCCACTGCCTCGTTATCAGAGAGACTAGCAAAGAAAGCTGTGAACAAGTAGAATTAAAAACGGACACGTCTTTCCTGAAAGGCGCACAGCCGATTGAACTATTAAGACAGAAAGATAGGGCAGATTGAAAGAATAAGGGTAAAAAAAAACAATATTCACAGAGAGGCGAAAGACAAACCTGAGCACACGTACAGCTACTCTGGCCAACCTCTTGTGAAATATTCGAGTTCTGGGCCCTGATCCAATGTTGTCGTCAATTGAATTGGATAGGGCTTCATACTTTCTCGTCTTATTCGATTGACCTTCACGACAGCTTTGACAGTGTGAAGTGCGGGCGGGCTCCTTTTTCATGCGGAAAATACCTAACAGCAGTACAACGTAACTTTTCTACTATCTGCTGCACGAGTTTTCCCGTTCACCTCTCAAATGAGATTGTTATGCATAAGTTTCAAGGGAGTGGGTCGCAAATATTCCTATGGATTCTTTTACAGTTCTAAACCCCACAGAGGACCACGGTTTCTTGCTTCACCAGAAGGACTGGCAGTCGTAGTACCACTTCGGTCCATTGGAGAGCGGAAAGGGAGCAAGGAGGAGAGGGGGAGTGAAGAAGGTATTTGTCCGGGCGCGAGTATGGAATCACTGTTCTGCAGTATTGTCTCCCCTCCTGGGCGCCTGTCCATGCACCGATGTCATTCACTTGAAGCCTTAGAGATATTTGAAGAAATGAACAGTGCTAAGTTTTGTTGTGACATTTTCACACCATACACCTCTATTGACGTTTGTGCTGGGCAAAACAGTAAGAAGAATGATAAGGATAGTAAAGATGACAAGAAAGATAATCATAATCATAATGATCATAATAAAGCAGTGAATACCTTGCAAACCATTGTTTAATCCAAAATACTGAAAGGTTCAAACATGTGACGTTATTTTTTTATAGTCCAAATGCTGTTATTGTTTTTTCTACTTCTATTTCTTGTTCTGTTCTGTCTTGTTGCTGTATTTTTCCATGCTGCTCTACAACTTGTTATTGTAATTGTGTACGCCATGAATGACATACTGCTTGAAGGTGTCCGTCATGTCATGGTCATCCCTATCACTTTGTGAAAACCGATTATTGAACAATTTTATGATTCCTGGTTTATTCTATTTGACAGCCGTTAATGCATGTTTTCTTTGTTTTGTTTTGTTTTGTAACAGATACTTGAATGACTTTACGAACGCTGATGTAATCGATCATTGTCAACGTATGGGGGGTTCATGTGAAAGATTCTGAGATGATTTTGTTGAACAATAAATGCTGACTTACAGAGTTTGTGTGGACCTAGTATTTTAAGGGCTGGATGGAAGATGAGTAATTGAGTATTAGTCAATCAGTCAAGGTACTGGCATTTGTTGTTGTGAGGAGAAACTTTTTTTTTTCCAGTTGCATGTGATAATGAACACGGCGTATCGCTGTATGGCTGTTAGAGCAATTTGCCAGAATCCTCGTTCCAACAGAGGACCTTCACCTGTAGGACTCCTACCTTGTAAAGAGATAAAGAGATGTATCCCCCCCCTCCCCCTCCCCCCCCCCTTCCCCCAATATTTTTCTCCAAATTGAGTGTCGTTAACTTTTTTTCTCCATCTCATCTTCCAAGCCTGCTCAGTGAGACTCCTTCTATACCACCCATTCCACTCACCCATCGACAAACCACACTCAGGCTTAACCTAAGATAAGATAAGATAATGCTGCTTTTAGCCCAGCCGACCACAAAGGGCTACATCAGGGCCGTCACCACGGTAAAATCAACTCACAAGTCATTGATTCACACAATTCTTTAAAATACATCTTCGAAAACCCATCCGAAAGTTTGTTAAAAAAAAAAAATCTTTCCACTGTGAAATCTCAGATCCGATGAAAAATGTTAATCTCTTTGAAGAACCTGTCGTACGTAGCCCAGCACCATCGATTCTCAGAGTGTAATCAGTGTCAGCTCAGCTGGAGGGTACCCCTCTATGGGGTATACTCTCAGCTTCCGAGTTGCTTCGGTCGTTCTGATGCAGCACACTGAGGAAGCCAGCTTCTCAGCCCTTTACTGATGATGACCATTGCCTTCATCGCAGAGTCAGCAGGCATGGGCGTTGCTGTCCGGACAGCACCACTACGTTCTGTCACTGACAGTCCCAGTCACAATGATGACTTTGGTGTCATTGAACCCTCGCGGGCACGGAAGTAGAAAGAAAACCAAAACCGGAAGAGCTCAGTTGGTAGAGCGCGCCGGACTCGTAATCTTGGTGATCCTGGGGTTGCGGGTTCGAATCTCCGCCGGGCCGTTTCGGTACAGGAGGATTTTTCCCTCGGAGTTAACATTGGTTCTGACTCCATTTCCCATACAGTCCTTTGAGGGAGATTATAACCAACGTTCCGTGTGTGA
Source organism: Conus betulinus (assembly GCA_016801955.1). Taxonomy (NCBI): domain Eukaryota; kingdom Metazoa; phylum Mollusca; class Gastropoda; order Neogastropoda; family Conidae; genus Conus; species Conus betulinus. The sequence goes on along the minus strand of JADBJO010001714.1, from coordinate 237,495 downwards.
ACGCATGCATAACCTCTTGCACACACGTAAAATCCCATCTCCAACTTTCGGAACAGAAGGCCAGTTAGGCCGTTGGTATGGATGACACGTTACACATAGCAGCATGCACCCTGAGTGAGAAATGGAAAGAATGAAGGAAATAAGCATATTGAGTGAACGAGATTGAACGATATTGACTGGATGACACGGGAAACGACTCAATGAAGCGTCAGCTGGCAGTTCTTCAGTCGGCACTACCCAGGTAGGCAGCCCGTGGTGTAAACGAGTGTGGATTGCAAAGCGCTTAGAGCTCGGTCTCTAGCCGAGAATAGGTGCTATTTAAGTATTTATTATTATTATTATCATTAAAACCGAGGTTATTACATGAGCAGGGAATGAAGAGCCATATAATTTGAGACATTCTTTACGACGACCAATGAGGATGATTGAAATGATGTTGGAGTTGCACCGTAGCGTAAGACTTCCAGACCGCACTGCGCGATACTTACGGTATAGTCCAACGTCACTCAGGCCTCAGAGAGCGCAGGCTGGGATCTGCCAGTGTGTGTGTGTGTGTGTGTGTGTGTGTGCGCGCGCGCGCGCGCGCGTGTTGTGTGCACTCAGGCCTCACTCACTCGTCACTCAGGCCTCAGAGATACAGACACATGCAGTGTTGGACAGGAAAGCTGAGCGACACTGTCAGAGACGCATTCACTAAGAGGCTGAAACTCAACCGTCTGGCTAAAGTCTTTCCTTCGGAGTTCATAAGATATGAACTGTGTGTGTGTGCGCGCGCGCGCGTGTTGTGCACTCAGGCCTCACTCGTCACTCAGGCCTCAGAGATACAGACACATGCAGTGTTGGACAGGAAAGCTGAGCGACACTGTCAGAGACGCATTCACTAAGAGGCTGAAACTCAACCGTCTGGCTAAAGTCTTTCCTTCGGAGTTCATAAGATACTCAAATTGCACAAGTAAATGCGGCAAATGGGACTCAAGTATATCACGTGCCATTACACAGCTCCTGACAACCTTGAAAGTCAAGATATGGAAGGCACGAACATTTTACTATAGATTCCATAAGAGACCTCCATATGAAAATGTCCACTTAATATGATGTATGTGTGTGTGTGTGTGTGTGTGTGTGTGTGTGTGTGTGTGTGTTTTATTTTGTGTGTGTGTGTGTGTGTGTGTGTGTGTGTGTGTGTGTGTGTGTGTGTGTGTGTGTGTCTTCAAAAGGGAAACCAATTTTTCTTTTTTCAGTAAATGTGGGGGATGAGAAACGTTGTTTAAGCCAGGTCTTTCAATGACCGGACATGACTCGATTTTTTTTTCCCATAGATGTCTGAACATTTCAGCTGCCAGAATCTTTTCTTTTTTTTTAACTTCCTTATGTCATCGACCAGGCTGTTCTCGACATGACATGATGTGAGGTTTAAATGTTATCTTTTATCAGTGTGCACCAGTTTCTTTTTCAATAGACCAATCATAAACAGATGAGAAGGAAAGGACGTTGATGGAATCTGGTCGGACACGTTCCACAGTCTGTGACTGGTAAAACTATCACGCAGTATCTCCACTCTTGGGCTCATGCTGCAGACAGGGAAGCCTGAAAAGAAGCAAAGAGGGGTACCATGGGGACAAGGCACCAGGTGGTGGACATTTTTTTTTGTTGTTATCAAAACGACAACATTATCAGTTTCTTCGTGAACCTGAGTAATTTCAACCACGAAAGAGGTAATTATAAGCATAAGTACAATTTTGGGGTGACATGTTCCTTCATAGTGATAATTGTAACTCTACAGGAAATGGCTCTAAGATGAGTAATAATATGACGTGTTTGAAGATAAAGAATGGCGCTAGTCGCCAGAAGAAAAATGATTGCCGCAATTATTCTGTTGTAGATATTTATGTGGTAAAATAAAACACATTCATGTAATAAGAGCGCTTTCAATTTTTTTATATAGAGAACGGTGTATTAAAGCTGTCAAAATGAGGGTGGAAAACGGAATCAAAATTTCTGATGAGGTGTAATGAAAACTCTATCCGCTGCATTTAACTACTCTTTTCGTGTTAAAATTACTTCTCCCTGTCCAGAAATTTTAAAAAAAATGTGTCAGAGCTTCTGGTGGCTACTGCCTTCAAGCAGTCACCCGAACCTTAGAACAGAATTCTGAAAGTATCAGTGACAACCTAAATCGTTTCATTTTTACATTTCAAACGTGAATCTAGTGCCACCATTTTTTTCTTTCAAAATCTGGCGAATTGGGGCGTGAATCTTATTGCTAGCGTGACTTGCGCTGACTGAGAAATCCCGAGAATCATTTCTGGCCTCGGCCAGCACACTCCTGTCTACGTTGGTAACACAGGCTGCAGAAGTTTAAAGGGTTACTATAGTGACGGCTGGCTTTGCCTTCTTTCCTGTAAAGGCAGCTGACTCCTAGAGCGTACATTGAAAGGACATGTTGTAAGCCATGGCGTCCAAAACGTGTCGTCAGGAGCCTTGATGCATATCTGCTGAAGTCGGAAATCTGCCAAAGCCTGCGAGGCCAGAGGGTCCAGAGATTCTGGAAATCCTATCCCCCCCCCCCCCCCCCCTCTTTCTTCCCCAGGCGGCCAAAAACTGGATTTGTGGCGCGTTTTGCCCCTTCTTCTACAGAGGCAGGACTCCAAGCCCTCCACTCCACCTCGCCATGGCCTCACCTTTCTGAGAATTCCCCTCTCATGTAACTGATCCAGTCCCGCAGAGTGGCAGCTATCCAGGCCAGTGGAGGGGGATGGGGAGGATGATTGGACTGCCGGGGCTAGACCCCATCACTGCGCTCCCCTCCTCCTCCTCCTCCTCCTCCTCCGTCCCCATCCCCCCATCCTTTCCATATCCCAGACCCTCCCCCTCCCCCTCTCCGCCTCTTCCTGTTCTCTGTACTTTAAGGGGTGTTGAGTTCTCGAGTTGTATGTAAAGAAAACGCGTATTTGAACAGGTTCTTCAAGAAATGCATTCAGCTGCGATTTGACACGTTTAAATTAAAAAGAGACAGAGGCAAAAGTGCTTTCACACGTCTTTTCTGGTCTGTTTTACTGAGAGTGAGCGCAGGTTGGGATCTGCCAGTGTGTGTGTGTGTGTGTGTGTGTGTGTGCGCGCGCGCGCGCGCGCGCGTGTTTGTGCACTGTGTGTGAGGGTGGGGGGTGCGTGCGCGCGCACACGTGCAATTGTTTGCACATATACTGTTACTCTTCCCTCAGTTCGTATCATCGAATTTTATTGTGTCATGTATTGGCTTGTATCATATGGCATTGTACTGCATCACACCATATTGTATTCCACCATTGTGTGTTGTTTGGTACCATTCGGCATTGCATCTTATCATTGTGTTGTGTAGTAATATCTTGTTTCTGTCCGAGGTTCGTGTTACTCAATGTTCAAATTACAGTTCCATTCCTTTTTTTCTTTTCTTTCTTTCTTTCTTCTTTTCTTCGTAATTATTTTTTAGAAATCTGAGATTGATCATAAGCGAGATTTTTCTCATGTTCAACTGTTCCCAGTTCCACCATTAGGGCAGCCACATAGCGTCCTCGGGGATGACGTCTAGACACGACACCAGTACGCATGTGTGTTATTTTTGTCTCACCTATCTCCACTGGCACCCAGTGGCCCCCTACTCCCCTGCAAAAGACAGCATGGGATTTAAGATGTGCGTGCAAGAATTGGCAGCCATGCGCTTACACACGACGTCCACGGACCCTCGGTTTAACATCTCCTCTCAAAAAGGACTAAGGGGAAGAAAGGAGTCTGCACAGGTGTTATCCCCTAAAGAGAAAGTCTCTTCTAACCTGGGAATCGACCCCTGAACCTCAGAACAACAGTCGGACGCCAAACTTACTAAACCAACTAGCGCTCCCAACATTTTTTTCAGTATGCGGAGTTCATCGACTCCCGTATATGGAAAGTCCCTTACTCGACCAGTTTTACAGCTACACTCCTTTCTTTCTTTCTTTCTGCGTACGCAGGCTGATACTCCTGCGGACACTGCCTGTATAGACAGGCAGTGGAGTTGTGTGTGTATGACCGTTTTTTTTTTATCCCGCCATTAAGGCAGCCATACTCCATCTTCGGGGAAGGTGCATGCTATGTGTAATGTGTCAACTATACCAACGGCCAAACTGGCTTTCTCTTCCGAAAGTTAGTGATGGGATTTTACGTGTGTGCAAGATGTTATGCGTGCGTTCACAACGGAACCTCGGTGTATAGTCTCATTCGAAGGAATGTATGGGAAATGAGTCAGAACCAATGTTAACTCCGAGGAAAAAATCCACCTGTACCGAAATTCCAGCTACACTCCAAATCTGACATGAATCAAGACCTAATCTTAGGTGCGATGACCCATAGGGTAATGACTGCTATGGAGCCAGTCGAACACTAACATACTTCAAGCTCGTATTTTACCTTCTGTTTGTGTGAACGCATGAACATTGTTCAGGTGCATGTTAAGCTTCTCACAGATAAACAGCCGAACAACTTTGCATGATCAGATGGTGACACGATGGATTGATCCACAGTCTGCTCATGCATAGTTGTTGGGTGTAAGTCCTCTACACGAAAATTGTACAGAGCTGACATGGAAAAGATTGTCAGAGTCTCAGGCCTTGTCACTCAACCGACAGAACTAGAGGAACATGGTGACTGTTCTTCAGTATGTTGTCTCAACGTGTCTGCAAAGTTGAGAGAGGAGAAGAAGAAGAGGAGGAGGGAGAGAAGAAGAAGAAGAAGAAGAAGAAAAAAAAGGAGAAGGAAAAGAACGAGAAGAACAAGAGTCCGCTTTCAGCACACTATCAATTCGTGGCCCAGGTCTACACATCGATGGCTTACAAGTTTGAAACACTATGAGACCAGGGAATCAAACCCACTATCATCAGGTAGTGGTTCCAGCGTTCTGATCATTTGTATGTTGCATTAGTCAAAGTCTTGCATCAAAGACTGTAAAGCAGGCCTTTCATCCATCGTTCCTAGTGATGCACATTTCAAACATATGCTTCATGGACCCTTCAACACTGGAATATAGCAGTCATTTGTGTCTGCTCGTGAAAAATCTGTTATGTGAAACCAGAACAAATCAGTCGTTGGTGCACGAGGTTGCAAAATGTTTACAGGGATTTATCAGTCAGTGTAAAGTCGAAAGAGACAGAAGTCACCCTTTGACATGGCAAAACACATACAGCCCCATGCAGAGTGCTCATACAAGTCAAACGTAAATAGAATGCACATCCAAAGCTGTGCACTAGACTTACAAAGGCAAAATGGCGACATTGGATACATGAAATAAACATAAATGAGGTAATTCAGATGTTCAATAAAGACATGTACAATTCTGTTCTAGGAGTCAAGTAACTACTTAAAAGCAATAGCCAGTAGGAGACCTGCTTTGAGGTGAAAGCTAGTTCAACTCCTCACTCAACTGCTAGATACTGCTTTGGAATGGTCAATATCCTCAGACTGTCAGTCCAGTTTTTTTTTTTTTTATAATTGCTCTGTGACGCCTATAAAGCTTAGTTCGGCAGAAAAGAATCTCTCCTCGCAGTTGTCAAGCACACCATGAGCATCCCTAGCACAGGCAGAAAAGATGTCTTGACATAACCCCTATCCTAGACCCATTCTACAGGGTGGAGTAAAAAAAGTGGATTTGTATTTCACCATGAATCCCTGTTCAAGACCAGTATACAGGGTAAAGTGAAGAGTGCACATTTATCTCGCCATGGCTACCTGTCCATTCTGGAAGGTAAAGTGGTGAGTTGACGGTTATCTCGCGGAGATTTCGCTATTCAAGATCATTTGACTGTGCACAGAAAAGAGTAGACATGTATCTCGTCATGATTGCCTGTCCAAGATTCTTCTACAGGACACAGTATAAAGTCGACATGTATTTCCTCATGTATCCCTGTCCAAAATCAATGTTACAGGGTACAGTGGCAAGTGAACATGTATCTCACCATGACTCCCTGTCCAAGACTATTGTAAAGGATGGACATGCATCTCAGAATGACTCCCTGCCTAAGACCAACCGCCTTAGGCATAGTGCAGGGTGGATATGTATCTCACTATGAACCCCTGTCGAAGACCAAATCTACTAGGTACAGTGAAGAGTGGACATATACTTCACCATAACCCCCTGTCCAAGACTAAATCTATGGGGCATGGTAGAAGTTGAACATAGATCTCTCCAGAACTCCCTGTTCAGGACCAGTTCTACAGGGTAAAAGTGGAGAGTAGATGTCCCAGAAGTAGACACTCCAAGGCAAGAGGAATCATTGTCAGATACAAGTCTGGTCACAACACCTTCTTGGAACCGAGGGCTGCAGACATCATTGACTGCCCTCTCATTCATCACGGCACCCTACCCCCACCTACTGTCACATAACAACAAATCAGAATGGCACCAAGGAAAGCGCAGAACTGTGTCGTAACCAGACATCCTCATAATTTTTTTTATCAAATGCTAATTCCCAGAGTACATCCTACAGCAATGTCAAAATATGTAAAATCTCACTATTTTCAAGGCAGGCAAAGGAAAAAAAGAATTTCGGATCTGCCCTTTGATCTGGATCAGTACCCAGATTTGATGGCTGCATTCTTAGCAGCGTTCCCTCTGCACCACGTTTTGTTCAAACTGGTTATCAAGGCATTTTTGCTGTGTCTGATCTTTCAGTTTTGTTGCTTTCTGTGCGTAAAGGAGTAAAGGCGCACTGGCAGACCAACATATGCTCCAGCAGAGAAGTACAGGAGAACAACCAGTGCGTATAAAAAGTTATTTTTTTAGTAAACATCTCCAGGTAATCTGTGCTGGATGAACAACATATCAGGTGAAATTCAGGAGAAAAAGTAAACGTGGATGAAGGATTACTTTAACAAACATCAGGAAGAAAGGGTTGTAACTGATAAGCAACACATCTGGATAAATGATTATTGTATATTGAACGTCAGGATTAAAAGTTGAACTGGATGAGTAAAAAAAAGTTTTAAATAGCTGTAGAAAATAAAACGGGGTATATGCCTATTTCCGTAACCATCAAAAAAACAAAACGACAAAGTTTGTGCTGCATGAACAGCACTTTGTAGTAAAATCCAGAAGAAATTTAGAGCTGAGTAAACGATTAGTTAGTAAAGTCAGAAGAAAATTGTCTTGGATGAGTAACACGTGTAGAAAAATGCTGGAGAAAAGTAGAGCTGGATGAACGATCACTCAGCAAAACATCAGGAGATAGCGCGTGTCGTGACAATGGGCAGCCATCACCACCACCGCTCCTCTCTTTCCCTCCCTCCCACTCCCCCCCCCTTTCTCTCTCTCTCTCTCTCTCTCTCTCTCTGTCTCTCTCTGTTACTTTTCTTTCTTTTTCTCCTTTCTCTTTCTCACAATCAGCACTTTAGGGTTATCAGTTTACGTCATTTTGCAATGCCCACCCTCACCTCCTCAACACCCTTTTCCTCCCACCCCCTTCCCTCTCTCTCTGTCTGGCCAACTTTTGTTGCAAGACAATGGTATGATAAGATGCTACCATGACGACCATGCTACAGAGATCTTTTATGTAAGGGCAGTGAAGGTCATAGCTCCACTCCTCTCCTTCCCCTTCTTATCTGATGGCGTCGGGTGTTTCGTGAAAATCATCGGAGTACTTCCTGAGCTACCCACACACCTACAAAGGAAGCTACCCACACAGCTACAAAGGAAGCTACCCACACAGCTACAAAGAAAGTTGTCCACACAACTACAAAGAAAGCTGCCCACACAGCTACAAAGGAAGCTACCCACACAGCTACTACAAAGGAAGCTGTCCACACAGCTACAAAGAAGCTGTCCACACAGCTACAAAGGAAGCTGTCACCACAGCTACAAAGGAAGCTAAAGCTACCCACACAGTTACAAAGGAAAGCTACCCACACAGCTACAAAGGAAGCTACCCACACAGTTACAAAGGAAGCTACCCACACAGCTACAAACGAAGCTGTCCACACTGCTACAAAGAAAGCTACCCACACAGCTACAAAGAAGCTACCCACACTGCTACAAAGGAAGCTACTCACACAGCTACAAAGGAAGCTGCCCACACACCTACAAAGGAAGCTACCCACACAGCTACAAAGGAACACACTACAAAGGAAGCTGGTCCACACAGCTACAAAGGAAGCTGCCCACACAGCTACAAAGGAAGCTGCCCACACAGCTGCCCACACAGCTACAAAGGAAGCTGCCCACACAGCTACAAAGGAAGCTGCCCACACTGCTACAAAGGAAGCCACACACAGCTACAAAGGACACTGCTACAAAGGAAGCTGACACAGCTACAAAGGAAGCTGCACACACAGCTACAAAGGAAGCTGCCCACACAGCTACAAAGGAAGCTGCCCACACAGCTACAAAGGAAGCTACAAACAAAGGAAGCTGTCCACACAGCTACAAAGGAAGCTGCCCACACAGCTACAAAGGAGCTGCTACAAAGGAAGCCCACACAGCTACAAAGGAAGCTGCCCACACTGCTACAAAGGAAGCACCCACACAGCTACAAAGGAAGAAGCTGCCCACACAGCTACAAAGGAAGCTACCCACACAGCTACAAAGGAAGCTACCCCACAGCTACAAAGGAAGCTGTCCACACACAGCTACAAAGGAAGCTGCCCACACACTGCTACAAAGGAAGCTACCCACACTGCTACAAAGGAAGCTGCCCACAGCTACAAAGGAAGCTACCCACACAGCTACAAAGGAAGCTGCCCACACAACTACAAAGGAAACTGCCCACACATCTACAAAGGCTGTCCACACAGCTACAAAGGAAACTGCCCACACAACTACAAAGGAAGCTGTCCACACAGCTACAAAGGAAACTGCCCACACACAGCTACAAAGGAAGCTGTCCACACAGCTACAAAGGAAAATGCCCACACAACTACAAAAGAAGAAGCTACCCACACAGCTACAAAGGAAATTGCCCACACAACTACAAAAGAAGCTGTCCACACAGCTACAAAGGAAACTGCCCACACAACTACAAAACCACACTGCTACAAAGGAACTGCCCACACAGCTACAAAGGAAGCTACCCACACAGCTACAAAGCTACCCACACAGCTACAAAGGAAGCTGTCCACACTGCTACAAAGGAAGCTACCCACACAGCTACAAAGGAAGCTGCCCACACAGCTACAAAGGAAGCTACCCACACAGCTACAACAGGAAGCTGTCGCACACAGCTACAAAGGAAGCTGCCCACACAGCTACAAAGAAGCTGCCCACACAGCTACAAAGGAAGCTGCCCACACAGCTACAAAGGAAGCTGCCCACACAGCTACAAAGGAAGCTGTCCACACAGCTACAAGGAAGCTGCCCAAAGCTACAAAGGAAGCTGCACACAGCTACAAAGGAAGCTGCCCACACAGCTACAAAGGAAGCTGCCCACACAGCTACAAAGGACAGGAAGCTGCCCCACACAGCTACAAAGGAAGCTACCCACACTGCTACAAAGGAAGCTGCCCACACAAGCTACAAAGGAAGCTGCCCACACAGCTACAAAGGAAGCTGCCCCACACAGCTGCAAAGGAAGCTGCCCACACAGCTACAAAGGAAGCTGCCCACACTGCTACAAAGGAAGCTGCCCACACAGCTACAAAGAAAGTTACCACCCACTGTGTCTGCTCTCTCCTGTAAGTCCATTTCTGGGTGGGATTCACCGTGTTCCGCTCGCCACGTCCCATCAGTGTATTACATGAATGCCATGAACTGGCTAGCTGTTTTGAGTGTCTGCACATCTCTTGCAGGTTGGACATAGTCACTTCAATCCTCCTTAACATAAGGGCTGAAGAGCACCACGATGTTACAAAACTGTCATCTTAGATCCCAACTGCGTAAATCGCACTGCACGTGTTAGGAAATGACTGTCTTTTTTTCAGATTACTGACCCCCCCCCCCCCCCTCTCTTCCCCTCCTGCAGATGACTAACGCCACCACCACCCCTCCCCACGCCCCCTCTTCTTCCATAATGTCTATATTGGTTGCCCTGTTCGTCCGACAGCCTGTCAATCAGACAGGCATCAGAGACATGATGGCTATCCTAACGCTCCGAAGAGAAGGTCAAGGCTTCTTATTTCCACTGATCCACCATAGACTGCAAGACTGATCACACTCCAAATTCAGTGTGTAAACCTCAGCACTGGTGAACGCCACAGAGAGGGGAATGCTCATCTCTCCTACTCTCAGAACCTGTGTCAAGTTTTCACTGATCATCCCTGAAGAAATACCCTGGAACGGTGGCACGTCCACTAAAACTGGTCCAGCATGGGCTTAGGACTTCAAGCTACGATGTGGCCATGTAGGGGATCCACTCATCAGCCAGCAGACAAGAAGCGAAGACTAGTCCCCAGACACTGGAGAGAGAGAGACCTGCACACCTCTTCACCTTTACAGCTAAGCGGTTTTTATACCTATTTTTGGACTCCAACTCAAAATATCAGAACGTTCCCTCCCAGTTTGATGAGATGCAGTAAGGAGAAGCCATTCCCAACGAACACTGACTGATTCTATCGAAGCTCTGTTAATTTGTACATTTCGATCTTGTATACACAGTAACGGTTTGGGTGTAAAAGTGTGCTTTAACTTGTTTGTCAGTTTGTTTTATTATTCATATTTTATTTCATTTTGGAACCTCTTCCTGATTCTGTCTGTCATTTTGGAAAAGAAAAAAAAAAGGAAAAGATGTTTCTGTCGGAATGGTGTCTGTAGCAGACGCAGTCAGCCACAATTAAATGTAGCAGCAGCTGAAAAGACTTTCTGCTCACAAAGGAAGGCACTTAAGTTAAGCCCGTGAAACCTGACCCTGAACTAAAAAGTCGAATCAAGTGACTAAGTGAGGCAGGCGGAAATATACACACATTTTTAGAAAAGAGAACCACTGTCTTCACCTGCCTTTAGAGCAGTCCTGTACCACCCTTGGAGGCCTACGCTGTGTTGACGATGGGTACAGGCACACGCAGGACACTCCATTAAGATATCAAGGGACATAACTGCTCCTGAACAGAGGTAAATCAGACTACAGGGTGCAACTCATAACAGCCTTAAAGTAGCATCCCCATGGGTGTACCAGCCCGTATTTCATGACTGCAGAACACACCGGCGAAAAACACCACCCTCCAGCTGCCGAGCACACCCCACAGACCCAACCACCCCTGCCCACGGTCAGATGAAGACAGTGCCACCCCAGACACAGCCAAGCTTTCGCCATACGGTCTTATGTGCCCTCAAGAGAGAATCCAAATCTTTTAAATGAAATTACTAGCAAACCGCAAAGAAAACGTAGACAAACGACTCACAAGACAAAACACGATGCGTTTCGACCTCTCAGGTCTTTTTCAGGCAAGGTACAAAACACTCAGGACAACGAAAATGAACGTGCAATCACTTATCTTCATTCACTTCAGCGCAAGATGGGCTTTGAGAGAAAAATCCCATGGACGATCACGGAAAAAA
>JADBJO010001714.1:211007-216007 GCA_016801955.1 Conus betulinus | reverse complement strand
GTAGTGGAATTAGGGTCCGAAGGTGGCCAACGGAAGGGGACATCTACTCTAGTGCAAGAAGACTTGCCACTTTCCCGATACGCCCAACTTCATCGTCTTCTTCCTTGTTTTCCTATTTTCCATGAGCCCCGATGCATAGCCATTGGACTACCCCCGGATTTCCAGGCGTGCCCCTCACTGTATTCTGAACTCCTCCTCGTCCTCCACGCCCATAACCGAGTTCTTCATATCCCTTTACCACCTACTTCCCTCTTACGTCCTTTCTTCACCATCGGGCTGTGGTGGTACTATCTGGGACTGCATGGTGTTGCAGATGGTCGAATTCGGTCCTCTGGTTGTTTTCTTGGTGAAGAAGGACGAATGTGTTTGTTCCTAAGAACAGAGAGGCACGACGGCCTTTGGCTTAAATCCAAGATTATTTTTCGACCGTACTTGTGTTCGAACTACGGAAAGACAATTTCAGCTACCCTGGCTACAGACAAGTATTTCTGTGGCATTTACTTGTAGATAAGAACATTGTTTTTGCATTGTACGACTGCTGTTCCATTCACTTTCCCGATTCACATGTCTTTCCTGGAAGACTGACAAGTGGAACAGACACACCGTTCCAGGAGAAGACATTCGAACCATGGATAGTTGGCAGAAGACAAAAAAATCATGGAAACCACAATGGTCCCCTCGAAATGTCCATTGAAGTAAAAGAAAATCCTCAACGGAAATCTGATATTAGACGAGGCTGAATTGTTATGATTGATCTGGCTTTCTGGATTGTCTTGGGAGCTACATTCTTAAACAGGGAGTTTTTATGGAGTATATTCTCTACTATTGATGTGGCTAGCCATAAAAAAGTGTTGTTCTGATACAGGGATTACAATCCTACATATCTTTTTTCTTGACTGGATATTGACTTATTTCGCTAACTTTCTTTCTCTAGATAAGTCAAGCCGTAATTTCAGCATTTTCAGCATTTTCCTTTCCTGTTCTTCGGCTGTTCTTTGAAAAGCCACAGTCCACAGGTAAAAACAGTGGGTTGAGACCTGAACTGAGCGGCAATAGGAACACAACAATTGTATCATGAATCTTCTGCAACAGGGTAAAGTCTTTTGCGGGCATTATGGTCACCGACCCAAATGAACACCAGCAAACGGCATACACAAGAGACTGGATCCTTATCAGGTGGACTGATGAAAAAAGTGACTTATCTCTGGTGTTTAATAAGATTCTGTACTTTGGTATTCTTACATGTATAACAACGTGACAAACTACAATTAGTAGACAGAGGATACAATTGATGCTTCCAATCCCCTTGAGCCACCTAAACCCTTGATCATTAAAGTTGTGCTGAAACAAAGCCAGGCGGCACAGACCAGACTGGCCAGAGAGTCCCCAGCGTGACAGTCCAGGAAGAAAAGGTATTAGAGACAGAGAGATTCCCCCGACCCATATGACAGCACACATTATGACAGACGAATATTTGGTGAACCTCCATGAATAATAATTGGGGGAGCAAAGTAGAACAGTATGATCCAACGTGGTGAATAAGACGATATAAATACTGATACCTGACAGGACAACAAGAACAGAAAACCACTCAACCTGCACATCACGTTGTTGGTCCAAGTTTCTTCAAACCTAATATATTCTCCATAAAATATTTGTGTTTGCTGCTAATGTAATCCCAGTATGAATTCCCCATACAAATGTCAGCGACATGTAAGTTGAGAAGGATCTTTAAAAATGTATTTCCAAATGCCTCTCTGACATCAGCATTTAGTAAAGTCAATGAACAAGTCAACGTGTTCACAATGATGGCTGATGCACAAAGAAGCCAAAAGAATACCACACTCTGCTCAAATGGCAACAAAGCGTCACATGAAGGGAGTATAGCTTGAGTTCTAAACAGTCTATTTCATTTGATTGTTCAGGAATTAGTTTTTCGCAGCAAAATCTATAGTCTGAGGAAATAATGTATTTTAAATGATGGGACTTTGAAAACAAATCTAAGGGGAAAATATCGATCGAGATCCCCATTAAGTCCAGCTTATTCAACTGGGGCATGTTCTTAAACCCCTTCCTTCCAATGGTTTCCATGAGACTAAAGGATACATTCAGATATTTCACGTGAGGTAAATATATAGACACTTCATGACTAAGTACATTTATACGTGTGCAAGACAGATCCACTCGTTCTAAAACATGTTGTACGATCTTTCGAAATGTATTTGCCATTTTCTGTAAAGGGTTATTTGACAAGTATAACGATTTCAGATTCCACAGCTCCGTGAAAACAGTCATATCAAGTTTTTTCAGATGGTTGTAAGTAAGGTCAACAAACTGCAGAGATGTAGAGTTTCACCTCTGAAATATTATCCAGGGAACAACGAGACAGACTCAGGTGAATCAGGCTGGCACTTGTTGACAAATCGGCCATTGACATCCCTGAGCCTGATCCGTCCAGGTAGCGAAGCTGAGGGTAGAATTCACCAAGAACTGGTTTACCACACAGAAAAGAATGACCTTGACACAGACAAACTTTCAGGACAGATCATCTCACATGTCAGTTCATCATCGTGCAGAGGGCACTGAGATAGCCCATCACACAAGTGGTCTTCATGCACACACACTCTGGAATTTCTACACTGATAATAGTATGGGCATGTGACACCCTCACAGTTTAGTTCATCTTCGCCATAAACACAATCAAAAAAAATCCATTGCACGGGTATAGACAGGGAGACAGTACAACCATTCAGCTGTGCATCGATCGATAATGAGTGTCTGGACAAGATTCATCATCTTTCATCAGTTGTTGAGTAAAATAACCGGTACCATCCAAGCTGATGTAAATCATTTGCATGGAGACTTTCTTTTTTACCTCAAAATATTTGTTTTCTTTTTCAATACAACTGACTTCATCAGAATCATCCAGACAGTCTGAAAATTCGTTGCAATGCTGACTTTGCAAAGCACATTGAAAGTTAGAGCACCAAAACCCACTACATGAAGGGTGTTCACAAAATGACTCATCAGCGTTATCTGGACAATCCTGTCTGAAATCACAGACAAAAGTGTGATGTATTTTTGTGGTGATATCATCACATTGAAACATGATGTATGAATCTACGCTCTTTGTCACAGGAGAAGTCGTGGGCGCGTTCAGCCTGTCACTGCCGTTCATAGCCACGTGAAACTGGGAAAGCCACTTTTGACCGCAATTTTTGATGAGGTTAGAAACAAGAAAGCGTGTGTCACGTGCTTATTTGGACAAAGAAAATTTTGAACTGTTTGGTAGTTAGCTGGGCGAACCTAGCAACATGCAAACGGGCAAGAAAGGGTTGAGGAGGAATAGCTGCGGGGGCCTCATGCACAATTTCACAAATTGCAGAACGTACCCCAAAATACGGAACTATTTTGGGAGTTATTGAAATCGCCATCGATCTAAGATATCCAAATTTATTTTTCCTCGATGTATTTTGACCATTCAAACGGAAATGGTTAATGTTGTAGATCAGTGTGTTGTCAGACCATTTATCAAACTTCCCGTACCAGAAGGGTACTCTGTACCAGCCTGATGAGTAACCAATATAAGAAACGAAATTTACATTGTTTTTGAAAAAAAACTAATAGATCATTCTGTTCCTTCCTCGTTTTTATTGACGCCAAATTCCCTCCCAAACCTCTACAGGTATACTCACAAAAAGAAATATGTAAGACAGGCAACTGGACAAATTTCAGACATTTGTTGTGTGAAGCCACCAGACCCTTGCAGGAAGGACTGCTGAAGGGACAGTGTTCTGTTTCGTCTCTTCCATCATCACACTCAGTCTTCAGGTTACAGTCTAGATGTCCCTTAAAGTGATAATAATGAGCTACGGAACAATTGAACAAGCCATTAGTCAGCTTTTGGGGCTGGCTTCTCGCTGAAAGTGCAGTGAAGTAAAGCTTCAGGCTCATTTGGTTAAAGTCAACGACAAAAAGACTGATCTGAGTACGAAACGAGGGGAAAAATCTGGCTGGCGTAAGACTGGTGACACAACACCACAGAACAATTGGCTTGCCTGTAGTAATGTTTTGATACTGAAATCGAAACTTGTTGTCCAGTCTATGGCAACCCAGAGGCGAAAAGGACTGCTGAAAACTGATCATAATAACATACCCAGGAGACCATTTCAGCTCGTGAGTAAACCACTGCGGTTCCACATTTGGGACACTTAAATACCCAGAATGATTGGATGCATATTTCAAAACAAGGTCATGTCTTTAACAAGAACGAAATGAATTATAACTCTAGGATTGTTGTTGTGAGCGATATGCACATCATTTTCAGACAGGTAAAACAGTTCTTCCAGAGTATGATAACTACATTCCACTATGTCTGTGGAAGGAAAAGTCTTCGACCTGTGTATTTCAAGCTTGTTTTCCAATGTCTGTCATGACACCAATACTCCAGACGTTGGAGACGAACTCTGACATGCATATCTTGAGTACCTTTCAGGAACATGTTACAGAAGGTAGAGGACTTGCTGCACACATCATACACTAATCCTTGACGAGCCGTGGGTTGGGGCAAGTTGTTCTCACAGTCTGTGGCATTAGCTCGCAGTATTGTGTGCTCTGTCTGGTTTTGATCCAGGAAAAAAGTCAACACCAGGACACACCGCCCTGATGCTGGTGGTGTTCATGTTGACCTTGCTGTTGATAGTTTCATCTGTCATCAAACCAGCAGTCATGAAAAACATTCCATCAGGCAAGACCCAGTTTCTTGGCTCGGTCTAGAAATGATAGCACACAGATTACAACGCCTTTGGCAAGACGTTAGAGTTCACTCCCCTAAAACGGGGAAAAAAAAATGTGTTCAACAAGCACCATGTGAGTGATTAGGTAAAAATGTGGTTAGGTTAAAAAAAACAAGTCATAATGCACCTTTCCTACAGATTATACAGGTGATATCGGAGCTGCAAACAGAGTCATCTAACGAAAGGATACAGAATTTGCACTCT
>JADBJO010001714.1:186007-193507 GCA_016801955.1 Conus betulinus | reverse complement strand
TTTCAAAGAGTAGTAATCCCCCAATTTACCTGTTCAGCAATGTCAAGATCCTTCAGTGTGTCAAATTTGAATTTAAGACCCAGTCACACCACTGTGAGATTCCTGCAGTGGAAGTCCTCAATCACTGGTGGTCTCATTAAAGCAGAGGCCACAGAAATTCCTCCAATCAAGGTCACTGGTGGTCTCATTAAAATAGGGGCCAGAGAAGTTATCCAGTCTAGGTCACTGCTGGTCTCATTAAAACAGGGGCCACAGAAGTTCCTCCAATCTAGATTACCGACAGTCTAATTAAAATAGGGGCCACAGAAGTACTCCCATCTAGATCACTGACGTTCTCATTAAAATAGGGCCACGGGAGTTCCTCCAATTTAGATCACTGACGCATTCCCTTTGGACAACCTCCTACCCTGGATTTCCCAGCGTACCCCTCACTTTATTCATAAATCCTCATCATTCTACACACGCATGATTGAGTGTGAGGTTCACAGGGAAAGTGAAGTGCAGAGATCTTTGGTTTTAGATTAGATTTGTGACTGTATTTGTGTTCGAGTAGGTGGGTGAGAAAATTTAACAGTCTTGTCTGTTGACAAGGATTCTTGCAGCATTTACTGAAAACAAAAGGAAATTGGATATGCATTTCACAGCTTTGGATCCATTACCTGAGTGTTGAATGATAATCAAAACAAATCAGATTTCGTCCTGCTTTTTTTTTTTTTTTTTTTTTTTTTTTGTTTGTGCTGTTAAGCTGGAGATATGCAAGGATGGGATGGAGGAGGGGAATATTGGCAACCAATTAAATATTATGACAAGAACCTTTTCATGAGTTTCAGTCTTCACATGTACACACAATTTGGCATTGTGGGCACCCACACGTGAACAGTACACACGTTTCCTGAAGGTCTGACATCTGGACAGACACACTATTCCAGAAGAGATTAGATTCATTTGACAGTTAGCAGGTTTTACACTTTATGAGAGCCACCATGGTGCTTTCTGAATGTCCACTGAAATAAGAAAAAAATCCTCGATGGATACGTAATATTAGACAAGGTTGAATACCTAATTGGTCTGGCTTTCTGGTTGTCCTGAAAGCATAAATCAAGATTTTTTCTACTTGTGAATATCCCTTACTATTGATTTGCTTAGCCTCAGAAGTTTCATTGTTACACAGGGATCAAAATCCTGCAAACTCTTTTTCCTAATTGAATATTGAGTTATTTCTATCAATGTTTTGAGTTGTTTCTATCGTGACTTGTTTAGCTAACTTTTTTTTCCCCTGGATAAGTCAAGCCGTAATTTCAGCATATTTAGCCTTTTCTCCTCCTGTGCTTTGGCGGTTCTTTGAAAAGCCATAGTCCATAAATAAAGTAGTGGGTTAAGACCTGAACTGAGTGGTAATAGGAAGACAACCCATTGTATCATGAATCTTCTGCAACAGAGTAAAGTCTTTTGCAGGCATTATGGTCACCAACCCAAATGAACACCAGCAAACGGCATACACAACAGACTGCATCCTTAACAGGTGGACTGATGAAAAAAGTGACTTATCTCTGGTGTTTAATAAGATTCTGTACTTGGCATTCTTACATGTATAACAACGTGACAAACTACAATTAGTAGACAGAGGATACAATTGATGCTTCCAATCCCCTTGAGCCACCTAAATCCTTGATCATTAAAGTTGTGCTGCTGAAACAAACCCAGACGGCATAGACCAGACTGGCCAGAGAGACCCCAGTGTGACAGTCCAGGAAGAAAAGGAATTAAAGACAGAGAGATTCCTCCAACCCATATGACGACACACATTACAGCAGATGAATGTTTGTTGAACCTCCATGAATTATTGGGGGAGCAAAGTAGAACAGTATGATCCAACGTGGTGAATAAGACGATAAATACTGATTCCTGACTATACAACAAGAACAGAAAACCACTCAACCTGCAAATCACGTTGTTGGTCCATGTTTCTTCAAACCTAATGTATTCTCCATAAAATATTGCGTTTGCTGCTAACGTGATCCCAGAATGAATTCCCATACAAATGTCTGCAACATGCAAGTTGATGAGGATTCTCAAGAATGTATTTCCGAATACCTCTCTGACATCAGCATTATGTAAAGTCAATAAACAAGTCAACGTGTTCACAATGGTGGCTGATGCACAAATAAGCCAAAAGAATGCCACACTGTACTCAAATGGTAACAAAGTATCACATGAAGGGAGTACAGCTTGAGTTCCTGAACAGTCTATTTCATTTGATTGTTCACGAAACAGACTTTTGCAGCAAAATCTATGGTCTGAGGAAATAATATATTTTAAATGATGGGACCTTGAAAACAAATCTAAAGGGAAAATATTGATCGAGATCCCCTTTAACTCCAGCCTATTCAACTGGGCATGTTCTTAAACCCCTTCCTTCCAATGGTTTCCATGGAGCTAAAGGATACATTCAGATATTTCACGTGAGGCAAATATATAGACACTTCATGACTAAGTACATTTATACGCGTGCAAGACAGATCCACACGTTCTAAAACATGTTGTACGATCTTTCGAAATGTGTTTGCCATTTTCTGTAAAGGGTTATTTGACAAGTATAACGATTTCAGATTCCACAGCTCCGTGAAAACAGTTACATCAAGTTTTTTCAGATGGTTGTAAGTAAGGTCAACAAACTGCAGATTGTAGAGTTTCACCTCTGAAATATTATCCAGGGAACAACGAGACAGACTCAGGTGAATCAGGCTGGCACTTGTTGACAAATCAGCCATTGACATCCCTGAGCCTGATCCGTCCAGGTAGCGAAGCTGGGGGTAGGATTCACCAAGAACTGGTTTACACACACAGGAAAGAATGTCCTTGACACAGGCAACTTTCAGGACAGATCATCTCACATATCAGTTCATCATCGTGCAGAGGGCACTGAGATAGCCCATCACACAAGTGGTCTTCATGCACACACACTCTGGAATTTCTGCACTGATAATAGTATGGGCATGTGACACTCTCACAGTTTAGTTCATCTTCGCCATAAACACAATCAAAAAATCCATTGCACCAGGTATAGACAGGGAGACAGTACAACCATTCAGCTGTGCATCGATAATGAGTGTCTGGACAAGATTCATCATCTTTCATCAGTTGTTGAGTAAAGTAACCGGTACCATCTAAGTTGATGTAAATCATTTGCATGGAGACTTTCTTTTTTACCTCAAAATATTTGTTTTCTTTTTTTCAATACAACTGACTTCATCAGAATCATCCAGACAGTCTGAAAATTCGTTGCAATGCTGTGTTTGTAAGGCACATTGAAAGTTAGAGCACCAAAACCCACTACATGAAGGGTACTCACAAAATGACTCATCAGCGTTATCTGGACAATCCTGTCTAAAATCACAGACAAAAGTGTGATGTATTTTTGTGGTGATATCATCACATTGAAACATGATGTATGAATCTACGCTCTTTGTCACAGGAGAAGTCGTGGGCGCGTTCAGCCTGTCACTGCCGTTCATAGCCACGTGAAACTGGGAAAGCCACTTTTGACCGCAATTTTTGATGAGGTTAGAAAACAAGAAAGCGTGTGTCACGTGCTTATTTGGACAAAGAAATGTGAACTGCCTGGTATTTAGCAGGGCGAACCTAGGAACATGCAAACGGGCAAGAAAGGGTTGAGGAGGAATAGCTGTGGGGGCCTCATGCACAATTTCACAAAATTGCTGAAAGTATCCCAAAATACTGAAATATTTTGGGAGTTGTTGAAATCGCGCCATCGAAAAAAGATATCCAAATTTATTTCTCCTCGATGTATTTTGACTGTTCAAACGAAATGGTTAATGTTGTAGATCAGTGTATTATCAGACCATTTATGAAACTTCCCGTACCAGAAGGGTACTCTGTACCAGCCTGATGAGTAACCAATATAAGAAACGAAATGTACATTGTTTTTTAAAAATGACTAATAGATCATCCTGTTCCTCCTCGATTTTATTGACGCCAAATTCCCTCCCAACCTCTACAGGTATACTCACAAAAAGAAATATCATGTAAGACTGGCAACTGGACAAATTTCAGACATTTGTTGTTTGAAGCCACCAGACCCTTGCAGGAAGGACTGCTGAAAGGACAGTGCTCTGTTTCATCTCTTCCATCATCACACTCTGTCTTCAGGTTACAGTCTAGATGTCCCTTAAAGTGAGAATAATAAGCTACGGAACAATTGAACAAGCTATTAGTCAGCTTTTGGGGCTGGCTCCTCGCTGAAAGTGCAGTGAAATAGAGCTTTAGGCTCATTTGGTTAAAGTCAACGACACCAAGACTGATCTGAATACGAAACGTGGGAAAAATCTTGGCTGGCGTAAGATTGGTGACACAACACACAGAACAATTGGCTTGCCTGTAATAATATTTTCATACTGAAAGTGAAACTTGTTGTCCAGTCTATGGCAACCAAGAGGCGAATATGACTGCTGGAAACTGATCATAATAACATATCCAGGAGACCATTTCAGCCCGTGAATTAACAAGTCAGGTTTCACATTTGGGACACTTAAATACCCAGAATGATTGGATGCATATTTCAAAACAAAGTTTACATCTTTAGCAATATCAAAATCAATTATAACTGAAGGGTTGTTGTTGTGATCGATATGCACATCATTTTCAGACAGGTAAAACAGTTCTTCCGGGGTATGATAACTGCATTCCACTACGTCTGTTGGAAGGAAAAGTCTTCGACCTGTGTATTTCAAGCTTGTTTTCCAATGTCTGTCATGACACCAATACTCCAGACGTTGTAGATGAACTCTGACATACATATTGTGAGTTCCTTCCATGAACATATTACAGAAGGTAGAGGACTTGCTGCACACACCATACACTAATCCTTGACGAGCCGTGGGTTTGGGCAAGTTGTTCTCACAGTCTGTGGCATTAGCTCGCAGTATTGTGTACTGTGTCTGGTTTTGATCCAGGAAATGGTCAACACCAGGACACACCGCCCTGATGCTGGTGGTGTTGATGTTGACCTCGCTGTTGATGGTTTGATCTGTCACCAAAAACATTCCATCAGACGAGACCCAGTTTCATGGCTCTGTCTACAGATGATTGCACACATACTACAATGCCTTTGGCAAGACGTTAGAGTTCACTCCCCTAAAACGGGGGAAAATGTGTTCAACAAGCACCTTGTGAGTGAATAGGCAAAAATGTGGTTAGGTTAAAAAAAAAAAAAAGCAAGTCATAATGCTCCTTTCCTACAGATTATACTGGAGATGCAAATAGAGTCATCTAGCGAAAGGATAAGAATATTAAATGTCTCTCTCTCTCTCTCTCTCTCTCTCTCTCTCTCTCTCTCTCTCTCTCTCTCTCTCTCTCTCTCTCTGTGTGTGTGTGTGTGTGTGTGTGTGTGTGTGTGTGTGTGTTGTGTGTGTGTGTGTGTGTGTGTGTGTGTGTGTGTGTGTGTGTTCCCAGACTGCAGGTGAGTGTTGAGTACATGTGCATTTTTGTATGACTGACAGAAATATTCTAATGGGCTTTCATTTTTTTTTTCCCTCCTCATCTAATCTCTCTCTTCCCCCCCCCCTCTCTCTCTCTCTCTCTCTCTCTCTCTCTCACACACACACACACACACACACACACACACACACACACACACACACACACACACATACACGAACACGCACACACACACACACACACACACACACACACACACACACACACACACACACACACACACGCGCGCGCGCGCGCACACACACACACACACTGGGGAAAGGAGGAGGATGGGACAAACTGGAATTCTTTCCTAGGGTTGATAGTACACACACACTTTCCCTTTTGGATGATTCCTTCTGGGAATACCAAACTTCGAAAAACGTTCTTGTTTTATTTCGTGGCAAGTTAGCCTACGTTGTTGATCTGGATGCTGTTACCCTCTTGTGTGATTTCAAGGTCTAGAACCCAGAACATCTGCCAAACAGCATACAGAAAAAAAAAATGGTAACACTTTGGTGATTTTCAAATGAAAGAAAATAATGTTTGGATCTTCATTTCATAGGAAAAGTTATTCAGCCAAGACATTAATGAATCGTTCTTTAACATGAAAGTATGATGAGAATCAGTCCTGCGTTTTTTGTCTGGAACCTGCCACAGGGAGTGATATAGGCACCCAACAGCAAAAGAGAAGCAAACACAAAGACAGGACAACTTAAAAAGGCACACTTTTCACTATCATGTTTTCAGCGGTCGCCCCCCACCCCCACCCCTACCCCCCCCCCCCTGCTTTGATATATTTTTTTTTTCTTTTTTAATGTTGGAGTCAACCTCCCCCAATCCCAAAGCTTTCATACAGTACCGAGGGATTGAATGGCTGTTGGGTTAAACATTCTCGAACCGTATGCAGTCTGGCCCTAGGGCGACACCAGGCTGACGGACTTCATATGTGCAGGCGTTCGCTACATGTATAGACTACCATTGCCCTTCCCTGATACGAGGCGCTGTCAGGGCGACTGCTTATGACCCATCAACACTAAAAATACCTTCCTATGGGTTCTCAAAATACTTTGTCTCGCTTGCACCGGGGGATCGTTGGGTGCAGGATTTGGGACTTAAAACTACATCCCAACAAAACAATAGTCGGCGTAGTAAAAGAGATGTGGGAGAAAAAGAAAGTTAGGTAGGAATATAACAAAAGCTGAAAGACTATCCAAGAATTATTTCAGGATTTGTACTTGGAACTGCTGCAGTGCCAGAAAGAGGATCTCAACAATTGAAAAACTAGCATATGACTTTGATATCCTGTGTCTACAAGAAACTAGAAGTACCGCCCACAGACCATTACGATTGGGTGAATACATAATATTTCAAAGGCATGATGGACGAGGATGATAATAATAAAAAAAAAAAAAAACAACTTGAAAAACAAATGTGCCATGGATAGCCTTGGAAAAAAAATGGTGTTACAGCACACGTGAGCTAATGGGTGAGAGGCTTGAAAGACCGGACGGTAATCAGAAAAGCCTTGTAGTCATCAATGCATATATACATCCAGGTACCCACACATCAAAAAAAGGATTGGACCTTTCTGGAAAACAGAGCATGAATTTGAAAGAGTCTGTCATACTATGTGGAGGTCTTAATGCACGCTCAAAATTGTGGGATCAACATTGTACCAATCCTCAAGGAATTGCACTGGAAGCGATGTTGGATGAAGTACTTCTTAGTGCACTGACATCATCATCCCCAAAACATACAGGGAGGCAGGGTGACGCTGACAGTGTCATTGACTTTGCACTCACTGGACCAAAATTCACAGCAGGTATGAGTGTGCGGAAGCACTTCTTCAAGATGGAAGTGACCATTTCCCTGTTGTGTTCAGTTTACAGAAACCATCAAAAGTTACACAAACAAAACAAAAGGGACCCTTTTTCAATACAGCAACAATGAAGGGGATATCATAGGAACGTTAAGGAGTAGATGATGCAAAAAAAAACAATG
>JADBJO010001714.1:171007-176007 GCA_016801955.1 Conus betulinus | reverse complement strand
CGGGGAACCCCCTCAAGACCAGGCGTGCCACAGTATTTTGTAAACTCTGAATTCGTTGAATAAGATCTTGTGGGCAATTTACAAGGAGACTATTGCAATAATCCAGACAGGAGAGCACAAGTGCTGAAACGTGAGGTTTTGTTGCCTCCGTTGAGAGGAAATGGCGAATTGAGCTGATACAACAGAACTCATTAACCGTACGAATTTCGTTCATGACCTGAGCATTCATTGTCAAATGTGAGTTAAAAACAACGCCAAGATTCTTTGCTGATTTTGAAAATGGAACAATGGCATCGCCGACAACAAGCAAGTCCAGTAATGGGGCAGACAGTGACGTTCTTGGTGAAAAAATGACGAAAGCTTCAGTTTTCTCATCGTTACCTTGAGTTGGTAAATGTCATCCATGATTTAACATCCTGAATACATGCTTGCATTGACTGAACCAGCTCGTTGACATGGCTGGGTTCTGCAGATTTTTTTTTTTTAAACCGAGAGTATCATCTGCAAAAGAATGAGACAGAACAGAGTAAGATGAGATGATATCAGACAAGGGTGCTGTTTACAAAACAAACAAAACTGGGCCAAGGACAGACCCTGTGGCACTCCATAGGTGATTAACACTGGATTAGATTTGCAGTTTTGAATAGATACAGTTTGAGTGCAGATGGACAGGTATGATTCAAACCATTGAAGGGCTGTGCCAGAAACACCAAAACACATGTTCCAAACGAGAAAGAAGAATACTTTATCAATGGTGTCGAATGCGGCTGAGAAATCTAACAATGTCAAAACAGAGAGTTTTTCTTCATCAAGAGAAAGCAGCAGAATTTATCATTTACAACTTTTACATCAGGGCAGTTTCCGTGCTATGACCGGGTCTATAGGCCGATTGATGGATACTGAACAGTTGGTTGGACGATAAATGAGTGGAAAGCTGAGATAACACAATTTTATCAATAATCTTTGACAAAAACGACAGATTGGAAACTGGACAGAAACTTTTCAGATCGTTAGAGTCCAGTGTTGGTTTCTTCAATAGAGGGGTTACAATCGCATTCTTGTGAACATCAGGGAAAACCCCAGAAAGTAGAGAATCATTGGTCATCTTTGTCAAAAAAGGGCAAAACAGTTTCCAAGAATTCATAGAGCACGGGCGTGGGGAGTGGGTCTAGATCACAAGTTTTGGGAGCTGATTTTTTTTTCAAAATTACCAAAACCTCTTCGCAAAAGCTCGGCAGTTTTGTGCTTTCGGAATCTAGCCGGTTCTTCAATACTTACTCTATCCACCTATGGCTGCAGTCTATTTAGAATGCTTTTGAGCATTACTTTACTGGCATGGCTGGTCAAACAAATAGTACAGTAGTTCTGGTACTGTACGAGATTCCTTTCTAGGGAGGGGTGCCGACGACTGACCGAGTCCTTGGCATGGACCGCATACCTTTGTATCTTATTTTGTTGCAGATGGCATTGCAGATATCAGCTATGGCCTCTCTGCTATGTCTCAAGAGTTCTGCAGGGGACATGTAGATGCCTGCAGCCTTCTCACATTGCAGTGATTTTAGTGCTACCACGACTCCATGGAGTATTGAAAAGTCACCGTCATTTCATACAGTACGCAGTAGCTTGAGGATCTCATTTGCATTGTTTGTTGCTGAGTTCAGATTAATATTCTGTTCACCTTTCAATGATGTTTTCTTCGTATGTAAGACAGTTATCATCTGTGACCTAATTGTGCAGACTATACTTTACATGTTTGGTCAAGTCTGTTACAATTTTTGAAAGTTTCTTTGGATCGTTCTTTTTTTTCCAGGTTTCCGTTTTCTCAATGTTCACATAGTGTAGTTCCATCCAGCTTTCCTTTGCAGTCTTCAATTCTTGGCAAATTCTCTTGTTTACACCACCGTGTTTCCTCCCCTCAGTCTTCTTGAGCGGTATCAAGTGTCACACGTCTACAAAGTATTATTTCTAACCCATGGTTTCGACTTCCATTGGCTTATTGCTACAAAGACCGTTGGTCTTTTAGCTTTCACTTAGTTGAAAGTATCTGTGAGGGTTTCAATGTCGTTTTCAATCAGTAGTAATCCGCCAAGATCCTTCAGTGTGTCAAGATCGAATTTAAGACCCAGTCACACCACTGTGAGATTCCTGAAGGCGAAACCATGAACCATTGGTGGTCGCATTAAAGCAGAGGCCACAGATATCCATCCAATCAAGGTCACTGGTGGTCTCATTGAAATAGGGGCCACAGAGATTCTCCTATTTTAGATAGATCACTGGCGGTCTCATTAAATAGGGGCCACAGAAGCTCCTCCAATCTAGATCACTGATGGCCTCACTAAAATAGGGCCACAGAAGTTCCTCCAATCTAGATCACTGATGGTCTCATTAAAATAGGGGCAACACAAATTCCTTTGGTTTAAACCACTTTGTGATCTCATTAAAATAGGAACAACCAAATTCCTCCGCTCTAGCATGAGATTCATGCCAATCTTGGTAAGCCAGTCACCATCAATGATTAGGATGTTTTCATTGTTAACCTTGTCGACGACGGTTTGAGAATGAAAACAGAGTTCTTTAGTCCGTTTATCATCATAGTCTGATGTGAAAGCATATTACTGTAGCACCGTGATGTTGAATGCTTTCGCCCACAGCCAATTGATCATGATCCCGTTTGGAAACCGGGTTTCCTAATGTTCTTGTAAACTAAGAAACCCAGTACATGTATATGTTTGTCTTCTTGACTACAGAATCGGACACGTTCTTCTTCTGTCTGTTGTTCTTCGATCCTACTTCACAGAAACTGAGAATGTACCACGAGTATCTGTCCATCTCACGGGTGAATTTTTCCAGTTTTCCAACCTACTTGAATGATGTTATGTTCCACGTGCTGTGACTACAACAACAATAATAGAAATGTTCATTTGTGTTGTTTCATTTCTCCAGTTGTTGATGTTGTGTACATGTGTCAGGTACAGGTATATAAGCAAGCTTGGAAGATTCTCTTTTTGAGGAGGTCTCTTTGTTTGTTCTGTGTGTTCTGTGTTGGCATTCCATCAAGGCGATTTGGTGTTGTAACTAGCTATTGATAGGTGTTATGGGCGTGTAATTTATCTCATTGTGTGAGGAAGAGGTACCCTTCGCGTTCTATGTTTGATAGATTATTTATTTTAATACGATTGATGTAAAGGACATACATTTATTTTTCTAAGGTGAAATATTAATAATATTTCACTAAGCACAAAACCTTTTGAAGCACAAAAAAGTAGGTTTACAAAAATTCAGAGACAGTTTTCTTTCCTGCAAATTCTGCACACCAAACTTCTTAGAAAAGTGACAGAAACTGCGCCTAGGTTCCTTGTGGTTTGATGTGTGTTGTAGGGGGACAGCGTGTCAACGGAAAACATAGATGACTTGCGAGGGGTTTCGGAAAAAAAAATGGAAGGATTTAAAGTCTTGTTTATCTTAATGTGCCTCGGTCCGCCTCATCATAGAAACGCTACGAGTAGTGAGCGAAGGACACCAGTACATTTGCTTCTCGCCTGTACAATGGCCAGTTGAATCATAATTATGGCACACTGGTCGATGGCGTCGTGTGGTGAGGCGTTGGCGTGGGGGAATTCCTCGTTGGTTTTTCTTTATGGTACGGACCGTGTCTGTAAAAAATGATAGTAAAGGCTAGGACTGACTCATGACAGGCTCAGCAAATCTGCAACAAGCTTTACCTATATAGAACAGGTACTTATTGTTCAGTTCATTTTTAACTGAGAGTGCTTTACCTATATAGACGAGGTACTTATTGTTCAGTTCATTTTTAACTGAGAGGGACACAGGGATAATCTGTGTCTTTGTAAGTCGACGTGAGGTCGTGGAGATAAAAACAAAATGTGACATGCTGAGGCCAAAAACCAAGAAAGAAAATCTTATAGATGTATGAGGACAAATCACTTTTGATTGCAAAATCAGATATACGTGTGGCAACTGTTTGAGGTTAAACTTTGAAACGAAAAGGTAATTTGAGACCATGACGACCTGGTTGATGTTTTGAACTGAACTAAGTACGTGTGATTATGTTAAATCATAGTAGAAAGAATGTTAAGTAAATAATGTAAAAATGTACGCATTAACTAAAAGGGCAAAAACACCTTCTGTTTGTCCGACTGGTTCTGTGTTGACATTGCGTGAGGGAGGATCTGATAACATGTTTTCTTTTCAGAACCTTACTTACATTCAATAAGACTGAAATTAGGTTGCTCATCCTTTACAAATGTATAGAAACTGCTAACAGAAGTGACTTGGGCCTTGCTCATTCCTGCTGACGAACTGCATGCAGCAGTGAAAAATCATTGCCGAAGGACCAGGCAATCTGCATATCACCTGTTTAGTGCAGTCAACGAATCGAGTGCTCGGGTAAAACGGCGATGTCATCATTCTGCTGAGTATGCATTCAGCCCAATACTATTGCAAAGTAGAATACACCAGATTCAAACCAGTTTTCTGAAAGATATTTCATCCAAATGCTCTGCTCAGACTGCTCTTCAAAACACTTTGTCCGGTGAAGACGTTGAAAGGTTTAAAAAAAAAAAAAAAACGGCAAAAGAATGGCACCATGTGACACACAAACATAATTCTGCTCGAGGTCTTGTTTCCATCCACATCAAGGAAGAGGTCAAGGTACAGGCCTTTTTGGGATTGTGTACCTCCGGGTCTCCAACCAGAACGAGAGCAAGGCAAAGTTCTCAGGTCAGAGGCTACAACTGTGGGAAATTAAAAACAAAAACCCATACAGAATTGCTTTTGGGATGAGGAAATGGGATAATTCTATGAAAGGTGGACAATTCTGAGCATGAATTTTGAAAAAAAAGCTAAACGTTTTCAAGGCAGGTCAACTAGGGATTATTCAATGAATGGCAGACAATTACAACATATTCAATCATTCTTAACATGATAAGTTGAGCGAGCACTGATTTCACTGAAGTACCTATACAAGACATACCTATCCG
>JADBJO010001714.1:161007-166007 GCA_016801955.1 Conus betulinus | reverse complement strand
CTTTGCTGTCCAGTGAGGTGTCAGCTCTGATCATCTGCCTGATCACTTTAGATCGTTTTATTGTTCTGTGTGTTTTCCATTCAGCACCTTGAAATTTGACAGAACATCAGCCTGGATGGCCTGTCTGTTGATCTGGCTGGTTGGCTGGTTTCTGGCCTTGCTGCCTTTATCCCCGTGACATCACACTGGGAGTTTTACAGCCAGACAGGTATCTGCATTCCTCTACCAGTGACAAGGAAAGAGTTCAAAGGAAAACTTTATTCTATTAGCGTGTTGATTGTTCTCAATTTTGTTTTATTTCTATTAATATCTGTCGGTCAGGCATTTGTGTACTGGTCAGTACAGAAAAATGCTTTGAAAATGAGCAGTACACAAATGTCACAAGACATTACTATAGCTCGTCGGTTGATCACGATTGCACTGACAGATTTTCTGTGCTGGTTTCCAATTGGATTGTGCGGACTCTTGGCACTGGCTGGTGTTCCTGTTTCGGGAGAAGTGAATGTCGCCCTGGCAATATTTGTTCTACCTTTGAACTCTGCTATCAATCCCTACATGTACACGTTCAACACTTTGGTAGAGAAGCGGAGAAAAATCAAAGAATTGAAATTCTTAAAATGGATGGAATCACACGCTGGTTTGATTCAATCAACGCTGTGATGAGCTGTGTTGAAAAGGTGTGGACCCTAAGGGTAAGAACGCAGAAGGAAAAGCTTTGGATGCACTTCACTTTCACCATCTCTCTTACCAGTGGTGGAAGTAGCAACTATATGGTACTGGCAAATGCTACGCTTACTGGTTGCAGAAGTAGCGACTATAAGATACTGGCTAATGTTATCTTCTTTTCTTTGGACTAGTCAAATGACAATCAGGAATAGCTCGTCATTCAGACACACACACACACACACACACACACACACACACACACACACACACACACACAAAATCAACCTTCTGTCTTTTGAGACTGTTGTTACAGAATATGCTGAATAAAGTGAGCAACTAGATCTGGTTCTAATCTCCTGCTGATTTGATCCAGACAGAGATCAACTCGTGTTACAACAAGTTGAAAGTCTTTGCCTCCAGCAGATGATCAACACACAAATCTTCCTATGACTGTCACAATGGTCCCAACAGAGAACTGTCGTATACTTACTGTCTTAGATCACAGTGAAAAATCGCCTTTTCAACCCCATTCACCTCACATTTTCCTCTCAATCCTCACCCTCCACCCCCACCCCCAGCACCACAACTCCTTTTAAATTATTTCATAAACTCTTAAGCTCAAGAAACATGAGGTAGCACAGCTAGTCAGCAGACTTGGAGTATTCTAGAATGTTCTAAAATCATGACGTAGTACAGCCCGTCAAAATGCAAGGAACTTTCTAGATGGATCGGAAATAACGTGTTACAGCAGATCAAAAAGTTGTGGATCTTCAAAATGCCATTTTGGTAAACTTCTGGCATTTTCAGCACCATTCTCTGAATCTAAAATAATCTCTAGAATTATTTCGTATTTTGAGCCTACGTCATTTGGTAAACTAAAGTCACGCGAAACTTACCGCGTTTGAAGGGGAGCACAAATACACAAATAATTCTGTTCGTAAATTTCCAAAAGTTGTCGCAGCGGAGAGTGCTTGTGTTCCAGACTGATGTACGAAACTGATTCCAGGATAAACTAGAGATAATGCAGGATATGTATAGATGGACACAATTATGTGAATTTCAATGCAAACAACAATGCAAGATATGTAAATGCAAAATGAAACAAAAGAAATAGACTTGAGCAACGGAGCAGGGCAGTGTTGGCGTCTTTCTGCCCGGGCCCTACAGACTGTTTTCATTGCTGAGAACTGAGCAAATTTGCTGCCCATCAGCTCTCAAATTTCACGTCAGGATATTGTAAAAATGCCTTACTTACAAGAGGCTGCTAGGGTAGAGAACATAGATTTTCTCTCCATCGTTTATTGAGATCACCTTGGGTGGTCTCTGTGTAAATGGCGTTCTATTGACCTGGAGGTCTGCTGTGTAGTGCTCACCGTGCTGGCTGGCTGGACGTTGAATCCAGGAAGTTGAGCAAATCTTCAGTGTAACTGATAGAGAACCGCCGAGAAAACGTTGTCAAACGAATCACAACGCAAAACACGACGCGTTTCGACCTCTTAGGACTTCTTCAGGCAAGACGCTAAACACTCAGGACAATGAAACTGAACGAGCAATCACTTATCTTCATTCACTTCAGCGCAAGATGGACGTTGATTGATAAAGATTTTTTTTTAATTGTTAATGAATAGCGGGGATTTTACCATTTGTCATACGCAAAAGTGGATTATGCAATGCTGCGTCTGAGCACACAAATTTGTCTTTGAAAATTAGTGTAAAATGCGTCTAGCTTTCCTCCGCACCCAGCCACTGAGATGAGCTTTAGATCCAATCACAATTAGAAAATATTTTGTCAAAAGGGACTACCAAATAATGTCTTTTATATCTATGATTGTGTTGACCATAGAAAAAATCTAGTTGCGAGGTGATGCAACCTCAGGCGGAAATCTAAACAAATTTGAGATGCATTCAATAGCGCCAAGAAAACGTAGACAAACGAATCACAAGACAAAACAAGACGCGTTTCGACCTCTTCGAGGTCTTCAGGCAAGATACAACACACTCAGAACAACGAAAACGAACGAGCAATCACTTACCTTCACCCACTTCAGCGCAAGATGGGCGTTGAAATCTCTCGTTAGTTCATATTCGTTGTCCTGAGTATTTTGTGTCTTGCCTGTAGAAGACCTAAAAGGTCGAAACGCGTCGTGCTTTGTCTTGTGATTGTTTGTGTCTACGAGTTCTTGGCGGTTCGCTATTCATTGCATTTGTCTTTTTTTTTCCTAAGAAAAATAGAATCAATAACAGGATTCAAAATCGGAAAGTCTGAACTTTGTGCAAGGAAAATGAAGCTAAGATCTCCGATCATGACAGAGTGATGCAAAGAAGGTGACTGTTTAAGTAAAGTCGGCATCGTCATTCATTTCATATAGTCGCAAACTTGTACAGACAATATCCTATGCATACAATATACCAAATAAAACTAACAGACCTTAATTTTGATGCAGGATTTTGGATTCTACAGGTTTTCTCAAATTTTTGTGTGGAATCAAGAACTATGCTAGGTTTGACAAGCGGATATACGGTAGTGATGCCGAAACCAATTGCACAAGATCAGGTTAAAGAAAATGTGAGTTTTCCAGTGCAATATAATTGTAATGAATAAACACATATTTTGTGACTTTTGTGATGCATACGTTATAATTGTATAGGTTCTGACGCGTTCATGTTTTAAAAGACGTTATCGAAATAATCACGATTGATCAATCAAGGGCGATAAAAGGGAAGGTAACTCTAGAACAAAATATTTTGTCTGGTAAAAGGTCACCAAGAAGAAGTGCTCACTGCACACCATACAGCATTGGATTATCAAAATGAGCACGTAGATATATAGAAACTTTGGACTTAGTTTTCTTTTTCTTGAATGCAATGTTCAAGGTAAGATTGAAAAACAAACGAACAATCCTAGTAAATATTTATGTAGGACCCTCTGTGTACCAACATTTGCTTGTGACGAGGGACATTTTGATCATCATCGTTATCAAAATCATCATCATCATCATCATCATCATCATCAAAAAAGAAACCATGTTACTGAGATGCACAGAAACGACATTACCAGACACTTAGTGATCTCTCAGGCTGGCCAGACACAAACAGGAGTTCCATAAAACATTTGGTGTAGAGAACAATGCTGCTCTGGCCATCATTCCTGATCAGAGGGGTGCAAACTATTCATCAATGAAAAAAAAAAATGACACCAAGCGTTAAGAGAACAAATGAGCCATTTTTTTTTTTGGGGGGGGGCTCTGTATTGAACCAGAAGAAGGAACCTGGACTGGAAAACATGCACATAAAGGTGCCGGGGGGACCCAAAGAAGCGCTGTCTTCAACCGCCAAAGCAACCAGCATGAAAACCTTCGCTGTATTCACATATGGTGCAGCCATGCAAATGCCATTCCATTCAGATGCCATGGGACATGACTGCTCCATGGCAAATGCCATTGTATGACCACCAGATGCGATACAGCAGACCCTTTATAGAATCGTCCCCTGCACGACTGCAGATCCCACCAGCAAGAGATGCCACCTCCACGTGTACTGCTTCGCGCGTCCTGCGGCCCAACTCGTCGCCGGTTAGCTGACAGGCGAAAACAGTACAACTCCAGACACAGCTCCAGACAACTCCAGACACGGCTCCAGACAACTCCAGGCACACCTTCAGACAACTCCAGGCACAGCCTAGCTTTCGCCGCCTTCTCTTATGCCTTGACATAGTTCCGGCAGCTCGTCCGTCTGCAGTGCCTGCAGCCAGCTGTGCACCAAACCGCATTAATTCCAGAAGATCGTCGGCTACATTGCCCTGCTCCGAAGTTAGGCACGACCCACATCATTTTACGTGAGGTATTTGTGTCTGTTAGAACAGGAACATGGCGTTAGTGTCAGTCATTTACGTAGGAAAATATGCTTTGGATGAAGACATTTTTTTTTTTATTGTTACTTTATTTTTTAAAATTTGGAAGATAATAATTCTTTAACTGCTAGTCAAAAAGAGACAACGATTTGCTACACAGCTCCGCAGCTGAATTTAGGCACAAACTACCTCATTTCAATTCAATTGTTTTGTCTGGGTTCAAGCAGGAACGAAGCGATGGTTTCAGTAATTTGCATAGCAAAACAAATGACGCCGCAATGGGTCTTCACCCGTGGTGATAACTTTCTCGTCGATTGGCATTGACACCTCTTGCAACTGCACGCACAAAAAAAAAAAAAAAAAAAAGGAAAATTAAAGAAACAGAAATTCTTGAGCATTTCTTTGAACTTTTGCAAGAGCATCTTCAATACCTGTCATGTTTCTCTTTTTTTTCTTAGAGTCCTGTAATGGCCCTTGCTGTCGG
>JADBJO010001714.1:121007-153507 GCA_016801955.1 Conus betulinus | reverse complement strand
CAGACTGGTCAGGAAGAGTGTTGGCACCATGAAGACCTTTGGCTGGTTGATTGTGGCTTCTGGTTCTGGATTTTCTCTATGCTTGTCTGTCTGTCTCTCTGTCTGTCTGTCCATCTGTCTGCCTGTTGCGGGAGAATGATTCTGTACGTGAAAGATTAGAGAGTGAGGAAAAGGGACGTGTGTGTGTGTGTGTGTGTGTGTGTGTGTGTGTGTGTGTGTGTGTGTGTGTGTGTGTGTGTGTGTGGTGGTGGGTGGAATGGGTGTGTGGAATGGTAGATGTTATTTGCATGATATTAACATGACTATAAAACAACAAGAATGTTTAAATGAACAGGGATAATCATGGTAATGATGATGATAACAGCATCAACTTTACTACTACTAGTACTGCTGCAACTGCTACCGCTTTTACTATAGCTACCACTACTATTTTAACCCTACTAGTGCGATTACTGTTGCTGCTGTTGCAGTTTCTACTAGTACTACCTCTGTTGCTGCTGCTACTGTTGCTGCTACTACCACTAATATGGTGATAGGTGCTCTTAGGAGATAGTGCACATGGTCACTGGTGACTCTTATCAGTTGGTTCTTGTGGCGGAAGACGGCAACTTGTAAAAGCCAGACGGGCGCCTGCAGATGGTGTCATTGGTGACTTTCATCAGTGGGTTGTTGTGGCGGAGGACGGCAACTTGTAAAAACTAGACACGTACTTGCAGATGATGCAGGTGACGAATGGGTCACACCCTTCTTTTTAACCTTCCACGCTGATCATCACCTGTTTGGTCACTCCTCTGACCCCAGACAACTACCAGCTGCGCGAAGAGAGACCCGGGTCTCCTATTTAGTAGAATGAACATCACCAGCATTTCTCACTTCATCCTGCTTAAGACAATATCCTTGAAGAGTAAATCTGGTCTGTCACTGTGTCTGATGCCTGCTGCCAGTTCTCCAAAACGCCTCATCCTCTAGGGATCCTGCTCTCATCCATTCTGTGAACATGATCGAGACTGTGAAGACTTCTCAGGGTATGTGTAACTTCTTCAGGATGCCGTTGCTTAGCAGCAAGATCTTACCATGTAAAATGGAAAACTCTTCGAGTTTTGACATAGCTAGGCGACAGTTGTCCCGCCTTTGAATGCGTGTCAGTGTTCCACCTTTAAAACGAGTGTCATTTGTCCATCTTTGAATGTACATGAGAGTGTGTGCGATAAATGCATCCTGTCATTTCTGTGCATAAGGAAATCCGACATTCACATGGAAAGACAGGCCGTTCCCCTTGCGCTTTGCCGGTTTGCTTGAACGGTGCAATGCTGATGGAGAGCATTTTTTTGAGAGGGAAATCATTAAGTGCCTCAAGTGTGTGTTCTCCTATGTGGAGGCATTTTCAGCCGGTAAACGTCTTGAACAATGGCGCCATATATCTTTGGGCCAAAGCTACTGCCAGCCTGAAAAGACATCAATCAGCTTGCAGAGAGACTCAGAAAATGTTGTTAATACCACATAGTCCGCGCCCTTGGATCGCCAAAGACCACGGAAGCAGCAGGGGAAAGAAGATGCCGTAAAGCATAGCCGTCTGCGCGCAGCCTTGCTTAACACCACTCTTAATAGGGAAATGGTCTTGGAATGAGTCAGATTATTCCATGTCTGTTTTCGACGAAGGGTGCCATTATCTTGAAAAAGTTAGATGTGCAACCAATTCGTTCATCAGGCTGAATACATCCTTTTTGATGGCGATGTCAAATGCTTCGGACAAATCAATATACAAACAACACATATGTTCTACATTCCTCTCTAAGTTAGCACATTTACTATCAGGTCGAAGAGATTTTCAACCTTTGTTGTCTAAATCCCCTTTGCAATTTCTGCAAAGTAAGAATAACTAAGGTGAGGCTTTTCCCTCAACAACAACAACAACAACAACAACAACAACAAAAAAACAACAACAATAACAACAGGAATAACAACAACAATAATAATGATGATGATGATGATGATGATGATGATGATGATGATGATGGGATAAATGGCCACTCTTTAAGCCCCCTCTCTTTTTACGTTTCGATCGTGTGTGTGTATGTGAGTGTGTGTGTGTGTGTGTGTGTGTGTGTGTGTGTGTGTGTGTGTGTGTTGCAGTGTGGGGGGCCGTGTGGGGACAGCCGAAAGGAGAGGATGTAGATTTTGGCTGGAATGAGGACAGGGAGCGCTTCCCCTTGAAAGCTGGAGCTGGCTCTCCCCGTAAACAGGTACCGCCTGTCCTTCTGTCTGTCTGTCTGTCTACCTGTCTGCCTACCTGTCTGTCTGTCTGTATCTGCCTGTCTGCTCCAGGAGCACCTGTCCGTTGATTTGTCTCTCCATCATTCTGTCCCTCAGCTCCAGGTAGCATCTGTCTGTCTGTCTGTCTGTCTGTATCTTTGTTTCTCTGTACATCTGTCTTTTTCTTTGTTTCTCTGCCGGTGTTTTCCAGATAGAGCCTGTCTGTCTGTCTGTCTGTCTGTCTCTGCTCATCTGCTCCAGGAGCACATGTCCATTTGTCTGTCCGTCATTCTGTCCCTCAAATTCCAGGTAGCGTCTGTCTGCATCTTTATTTCTCTGTACGTCTGTCTGTATCTTTGTTTTTTTCTGTACGTCTGTCTGTTTCTTTGTTTCTCTGTACGTTTGTCTGTATCCTTGTTTCTCTCTACGTCTGTCTGCATCTTTGTTTCTTTGCCAGTGTATTCCAGACACAGCCTGTCTGTCTGCATTTTGTTTCTGTGTCCATCTACAGATACGGTCTGTCTATCTGTCTGTTTTCTTATTTCTGTGTTTAGCTACTTCAGATAGCATCTGCCTACCTGTCTGCCTGCCTGTCTTTCTGTCTGTCTGTCCGTCTGCATTTTTGGTTCTGTGTTTGTCTACTTCAGATAGCATCTGTCTGTTTCTGGTTCATCTACTCAAGATAGCACCTGTCTGTCTGTTGTCTGTATTTTGTTTCTGTGTCCATCTACAGACACCGTTTGTCTGTCTGTCTGTCCGTCTGTGTGTATTCTTACTTCTGTGTCTATCTACTCCAGACAGCATCTGTCTGTCTGTCTGTCTGTCTGTCTGTGTCTTTGTGTCTGTGTCTGTGTACTCCAGATACAATGTGTCTGTCTGTCTTTCTTTTGTTTCAATGTCTGTCTGCTCCAGATACCATCTGTCTGTCTGTATGTATGTTTGTTCCAGTATCTATCTACTCCAGATAGCATCTGTTTGACTGTCTATCTGTTTCTGGGTTCATCTACGTCAGGTAGTGGCTGTCTGTATCTCTTCCTCCGTCCATTTGATTCAGGTGGTGTTTGTCTGTCTATCTTTACCTTTTGTTTTTCTGTCCACCAACTTCAGTTAGTGTCTGTCTATCTCTCTGTTTGTCTATCTGCCTGTCTGTTCCCCCCCCCCCCCCCTCTCTCTCTCTCTCTCTCTCTCTCTCTCTCTCTCTCTCGTTTGCCATCTGCTCCACGTAGTATCTGCATGTTTGTCAGTCTGTTCATTTTGGGCACGCTACCGGTGTTATATATATTGTGTGTGTGTGTGTAAGCGTGAGTTCTGCATGTGTTTCACGTGGCCTGTATCTTTTTACAATTTTGATTTTTTTGGGGGGTGCGTTCAGGGAGGGTGTGTTAAGGAATGGTGTGTTGACAAGAAATTTCCATTTGTGCCCTGCAATTGTTTATGATCTCAACTTTTGAATTCAGAGTTGCTAGATGAGGTTTGCATAATATCAGCCACTTTTCTGTAGAACATAGGTTGCATTTTTTAGAGATATTTTTGTATGGTGCTGCTCTTTTTATAATTTTCCATGATATATTGTAGTCTATTTTTTTTATCTTTAAGTTTCCAAATGTGTTTACTTAGTTCTGTTTGGTTTTTATATTTTTTTCATTTTTGAAGGACTGTTTATGGTTTGCATATCTAGTTTTAAAATGGTTTGCAGTAATCCCTATGTATGTTTCTTTGTCACTATCAGTTGTTACTGTGGCTTGGTATACAATATTATTGTAAAGGCATTTATTATTCAGGGGGCATTGATCTTTTTTTTGTGCAGTTACAAGATGTCCTTTTGTTACCCTTTTTGGCTGTGTTGCCTTTAGTTTTGTTAGATGAGTCAATTATGTTTTTTGAGGTTGGGCATACATGAATATGATAGCTTGATGGTGTTTTTATTGAATATTTTAGATAGTACATGTTCTTTTGGAAATGATGTTATAAGAATTTTAAAGAATTCTTTTCCTACATTAGTCTTTATTCTTCCATCATATGGGGGATTATACCATATGATCTTCCTTTTCCTGTTTTTCTTATTACTGTTCATGTTATTATCTGGGTTGTATTGTTAGTTGTAGTTGTGTAGTTGTAGCCACTTTTTTTTCAGTGCCTCTTGGTATTCAACTGCTGCACTGTTGAATACTTTCTCGTTGCATGACAGGTTAGATAGTGATTTTGTTTATGCCATTGGGTATGGTTTTTAGGATAGAAGTGTTTTTAAACTAGATATGCAAACCATAAAAACAGTCCTTCAAAAATGAAAAATATAAAAACCAAACAGAACTAAGTAAACACATTTGGAAACTTAAAGATAAAAAAATAGACTACAATATATCATGGAAAATTATAAAAGAGCAGCACCATACAATAATATCTCTAAAAAATGCAACCTATGTTCTACAGAAAAGTGGCTGATGATCAAACCTCATCTAGCAACTCTGAATTCAAAAGTTGAGATCATAAACAATTGCAGGCACAAATGGAAATTCTTGTCAACACACCATTCCTTAACACACCCTCCCTGAACGCACCCCCCCAAAAAAAAAAAAATTGTAAAAAGATACAGGCCACGTGAAACACATGCAGAACTCACGCTTACACACACACACACATATATATAACACCGGTAGCGTGCCCAAAATGAACCCCTGAAGAGAGCAGAGAGCTTGAAACAAGTTTGTTGGTGGTTTTTTAATCTCCTTTTTTAATCATATTTTTTAAACTTAGTTATATGGCCTAGTGTCACTGTTTGCACGTGCGGATTGGCTGCACGTGTTGTTCGGTTTTTCGGTTGTTTACAGTTCAGGGTGCGTTTGCTGACAACGATTTCCATTTGTGCCTGCAGTTGTTTACTATTTCTACTTTAGTATTTAGGGTTGCTAAGTATGGTTTGCATAGTATTAACCATTTTTCTGTTGAACATAGGTTGCATCTTTTTGAAATGTTATTGTATGGCGATGCCTTTTTTTATGATTTACCAGGATATTTTATAGTTGTATATAAATATATATATATATATATATATATATATATATATATATATATATATATATATATCTGGAGATCTCTCTCTCTATATATATATATATATATATATATATTTTTTTTTTTTTTTTTTTTTTTTCAAAACGTAGCGACTGAGGGCAGAAAATGAAGCAAAATTTAGAAAAAAAAGAGGGGATTGTTTACCGTCAAGGACATAGGCGAACGTTATCTGTGTCCTTGGCGGTAAATATCCCCTCTCTTTTCTTAATTATATATATATACATACATATATACATATATATATATATATATATATATATATATATGTGTGTGTGTGTGTGTGTGTGTGTGTGTGTGTGTGTGTGTGTGTGTGTGTGTGTGTGTGTGTGTGTGTGTGTGTGTGTGTGTGTGTGTGTGTTCGTGTTCTTACCATTTGTAACCTGCATATGTTGTAACAAAACACAGCAAATCTAATTCCACGGACAGAAGGAGGAGCGAGTTAAAGGAGTATTTTTTTCTTTGTAATCAAAGGCAGTGATGAATAAATGGGTCCTCCCTGATGCAGTGAACGGAATCGGTTGCCTCCTACTCACACGTGATGCGAGCAGGTGCATGTCACCGCTGGCTGTGACCTAGGTCACTGTGGCCATACACCTCTTAGCTTCCCTTCTGACTCCAAATCTTTTCCCAGTAGATGAATGCCGAGGTCTCGTTCTGCCAATCGGAGGGAAGTTAACAAAACCTGGACGAATCATACAGCCTGACATATAGAATGACATTTATAAATAAAAGAAACAGGTGAAAACAAGAGGAAGTCCAAACAATGTAAGAGTCAAATTCAACAACTTCTTTCCGTCAAAATCCGCCTCACTTCAATAGGAACAAGATACCATGTTTGTCATGAAGGGTTTGATGTTAGAGGAGACATCCGTTCATATTTTTCTTAGCTATTCTTTTCATCCCATGTACCAAAAATCGCAATGTCCCTTGCTTGTTAGAGAATGCAGGAAGTTGTGACCAACAGAGGAGTGATGCTCCAGTGGATTCCAGCCGACTGCGGGATACCAGGCAACGAATTGGCTGATCACACCTGGCGAGGGAGGGTGCTCAGGGGGAGAAGTATAACAAAAGCATCACTTACAGGATACCCAAGGATGGTTATCGTCTGCTGTCCTGAGAGCAACTTCGTATACTGGTGAGGCTCATTTCAACAGTACTTGTACGAAAGCTCAAGGTCGTGCCTTCTCTAGTCTGGCGTCCTTGTGGGCAGGAAGAACAGTCAGCGGAGCATGTGCTCCAAAAAATCCCATTACATGAACAGTCAAGGAGAGAGGTGTGGCCAGCAGAGACAGCTCTAATGACGAAGCTCTATGTCAGTCTACAAGAGCTGGAGGAGAAAACGGCACTGTTCATCTCAAGGGCCGGACTGACCGCACAAACAAAGGTGTAAACAAAGAAGAAGATTGTAAGAGGGAGCCCACGGCATTTTCACACTCCTTCCTACGAGTGATGGTGTGTTCTGTGTCGTGCAGTTAGGGGTGGGGGTACACGTCAGAAGCGCAATACTTTGCTCTTAAGGCTGTTGTCTTCATGGTGGACCAGTACACAAGATCCTTCTTGTGGTCGCAAAGAAGAAACGGTGTCATGCCGGCTGCACACTGACCATTCGTTTTTCAACTCTTTTGTACCTTTTAAAGAGTGAAGAAGCTCACTGAATCGACGACAGTGATCTTGGTGCCGGTTTCGGAAACGACATAAACCTTGCAAGGGCTAGACTATTCATTGCTGATCCAGGGAAGCGAATTTGATTTGACAATTGCAAGCAATATTGGCAGGGAGAAGATAACCCGGATAGAATACTGTTCTGATCTGCCATCTATCCACTCGCAATATGGCGAGCAGGTTCGGCCATTGCTTGAACGCGTGCTGTTCAGCCCATCAAGCCCCGACACTTGGTATGCCTGTGGGCTTCGGAACGAGCGTAAGGGAGCGTCCCTCTCCACAGGGTACCATAGTGTCCCATCCAAAAACAAACCTGGACTTGCCCACACAGTCGCCTTTGACATAAAACTCACGGCGGGCAATGTATTTTTCGAAGTGTTCGAAAGCAACGTCTCCACAGGAGTTAAGCGCTCTTGCAAAATGAACGCATCCACAGTCTTTCCTTATGACCGACACACCAACTGTAACAACATCAAACGATGGTCATTTCAAAGTGAGGTGACTGCAAGCAGAAATTGTTACAAACTTGTTACATGATCACATTAAAAAGAAGTGACAAAAGTCCTCCTCTTTATCATCTTTCAATATTTACTGAGCATCATCATCATCATCATCATAATGATAATGATAATAACAATGATAATAATAATAACTGTTATTATCATATTTTATTGTTGGTGTTGTTGTTGTTGTTGTTGTTGTGATTGTCATTATTATCATTTCAACCGTCAATCTCTCCCTTCCTAGCAGCCTCGTTTCCAGGCCACATCCATTCTGCTGCGCCCATTTTGAGGAGATAACTGTTTCTGTCTGTTCTTGCTTCGTTTTTATCATCTTGAAGTGTTGTTCGTCCTGCGTTACTGAGACCAAAGAGTCGAAACGCGTCGTATGTGTCTTGTCCTCTGTTTGTTTCTTTCATTTGGCGGCATAGTGATTTTTCTTTGAAGTTTTTAACCATCAAACGATGACTGATGGCAAACGGATGGCAGGGGGTGAAACGATTTTCTTTGAAGTTTTTTTAACCATCAAACGATGACTGATGGCAAACGGATGGTGGCGGGGGTGAATTTTCTTTGAAGTTTTTAACCATCAAACGATGACTGATGGCAAAGGGATGGTGGGCAAAAGTTTTTAACCATCAAACGATGACTGTGGCGGGGGATGAATTTTCTTTGAAGTTTTTAACCATCAAACGATGACTGATGGCAAACGGATGGTGGTGGGTGAATTTTCTTTGAAGTTTTTAACCATCAAACGATGACTGATGGCAAAAACGATGATGGTGGCGACGTGATTTTTCTTTGAAGTTTTTAACCGATGACTGAAGGCAACGATGACTGATGGCAAAACGGACGGTGGTTGGTGGGTGAATTTTCTTTGAAGTTTTTAACCATCAAACGATGACTGATGGCAAATGGTGGCGGGTGTGTGTCGCAGGGCCGGTCAAAGGACGTGGGCGAACGAATCATCAATGGGGAGGTGTCAGAGTATGGCAAACACCCCTACATCTGTTCCCTGGAGATGCAGCAAAACCACCAGTGGTACTTCATCTGTGGTGCCGTCATCTACAACGAGTACACCATCCTGACGGCCGCTCATTGCGTGGATCAAGTGGCGTAAGTATGTCGGGGCTAGACAGAAGACTGGGAGACAAGACCAGACCAGAACAGACCAGACAGAACACGAGAAGACCAGGCCAGACCAGAGCGGATGAGATGTGACGAGATCAGACAAGACAGAAGACAAAATATACAAGATTTTTAAAAATAAGTCTTTAAAAGTTCACGTACTATAATCGATAAAAATGAGCAAACGAATCTCAAGACAAAACCCGTGATGTTTCGACCTCTTAGGTCTTCTTCAGGCAAGATAAACAACACTCAGGACAATAAAAATGAAGGACGAGCAATCACTTATCTCATCATATTTTTTTTTAAAAAAGTTTTCTTGAGACAGTTCACATGATTAGTTCAGTCTTCAAATGTAAATCTTACTTATCAGCAGCTTCATTGGTATCTGTTTCTAATGTAGATGTAAAACGTTGGAAAAGTTGTATTGTATCAATGTTTTCCGACTCTTCTCTTTCCAAGGAGACTTTGTGGATGGCATCTCCACGTAACCTGTTTGATCAGAGAACATAATCATCTTTCCTCTTTTTAACAATAACTTTAAAAAAGTGCTCAACCGGGTTGGGAGCGGCATCTGTTAAAACTTTGATTAAAATGTAAATGCTAAAACCTACAGCGCGCTGTTTCTTGCTGGTGCAGTCGTCAGGGTATGGGGGGGGTCGGTGTTGTCGGTGTTTTTTTTTACGTGTTCGCTGTCTGCCATCACGTGCGGTCAGTGTTTTTCATGTGTTTTTTTGATTTCTGCTCCCTGATAGGAACTTCCATTTGTGTCTGCAATTGTTAACCATTCTATCCTAGTGTGTTTAGGGTTGCTAATTTTGGTTTGCATAGGATCATATATTTTTCTGTTAGGCATAAATTACATCTTTTTGAAATGTTTGTATGATGCAGCTCTTTTAAGATTTTTGTAGTCTATTTTTTTTCTCTTTGAGTTTCCAATATATATTTACTCAATTCTGTTTGATTTTTGTATCTTTCTTTGTTAAATGACTGTTTATGATTTGCATATCTAGTTTTAAACTGGTTTTCAGTGATACCTATATATGTTTCTTCAGTGTTCTCTGATTTTAC
This sequence comes from Conus betulinus, assembly GCA_016801955.1. Taxonomy (NCBI): domain Eukaryota; kingdom Metazoa; phylum Mollusca; class Gastropoda; order Neogastropoda; family Conidae; genus Conus; species Conus betulinus. The sequence goes on along the minus strand of JADBJO010001714.1, from coordinate 143,821 downwards.
AGTGGCTTGGTATACAATATTGCTGTGGAGGCATTTATTGTTTAGAGGGCACTGTTGTTTCTTGGTACAGTTGCAAGATTTCCTTTCTTCACCCTCGTTTGTCTCTGCACTGCTTTTCGTTTTGTTGGTTGAATCAATGATGTTTTTGAGATTCGTTGTGTCTGCTCATATCATTTCCTGGATCATAGTGTAATTTGTAGTTGTAGCCACTTTGGTGTAACGCTTCTTGGTATTCAGCTGCAGTGTTGTTAAATACTGTTTCATTATATGACAGATTAGATAATCTCTTGTTTATGCCTCTAGTATCGTTTTGAGTATGGAAGATGGGTGATTACTTTTGATATTTACATAGACAGATGTGTCATATATATATATATATATATATATATATATATATATATATATATATATATATATATAAAAGGATCACCTTTAGTCAGAGCGGATATAGAGAGAGAGAGAGAGAGAGAGAGAGAGAGAGAGAGAGAGAGAGACAGAGAGAGAGAGAGCAGACAGACAGACAGACAGACAGAGACAGAGAGAGAGAGAGAGAGAGAGAGAGAGAGAGAGGACGCACTCCAACATTTTAAGTGTAATTAACCATGGCTTCTGCTTCGGGCATGGTAGAGAAAAATGCTGTAAGAACACCACATGGAATAAACAAAACAAACAAGTGACCAGCCAAAACAAAAAAGAGCCATGCACTCATGTACATTTATTATTAAGATGAAGGACGAATCTATATTAAAGAATTGACGGCAATGATAACTCTTGTCTGTCTGTCCATTTCTCTGTCTCTGTCTGTCTCTTTGTCTCTGCTCTGTCTCTTTGTTTCCCCATTGTGTCTCTGCCTGTCTGTTTTTCTTTGTTAATCTCTCTCTCTCTCTCTCTCTCTCTCTCTCTCTCTCTCTCTCTCTCTCTCTCTCTCCACACACACACCCACCCACCCCACACCCCCCCCCCCCCCCCACCACACACACACACACACACACACACACACACAGGTATGGACTGATTTGTGGTGTTTACAGTCCCCACGCCTTGAGAGTGCGATGCGGAAACTTTCACCTAGTGGACCATGACGAGTTCGAAGTGACCAAGAGTATAGTTAGTTAAGATTAAGCTGGTAAGCTCTCTCTCTCTCTCTCTCTCTCTCTCTCTCTCTCTCTCTCTCTCTCTCTGTGTGTGTGTGTGTGTGTGTGTGTGTGTGTGTGTGTGTGTGTGTGTGTGACTGGCTGTCTGCTGTCTGTCTGTCTGTCTGTCTCACTTTCTCTCTCATGTGTGCGAGTTTTCTTTTATATAGGATATCAAGAATGTCAAAAAAGTGAAACTTTAACAACAACAGAAAGACAGGAACAAACAATAACAATAACAGCAACGACGACAACGACGACGACGACGACGACGACGACAACAACAACAACAACACAACGACGACGACCCCAACGACAACGAAACAAGACACCTCATTTTAAAAGTCTTACACACTCTTTGGTCATTTGACTCTGTCGTTGTCTAAGCGACCAGTAAGCATATGAAAGACTAAACTGAGGTGGTGGCCTTACAGGGAATAATGGCATAGCTGTGTTGTGTCTATTTTCTACACAAAGGCTTCCGGCCGCTTGAGAAGGTGATTCTTATTTGTAGAAAGAAACTCGCGGAGAGCGAGACAGCAGAGTCCTCAGAAGAGAAGCCCCTTCAAGCAAGTGTTTCGGCCCTCATCTCCTGGCACTCTAGGGGGGTTGGGCCACACCCGGTTCATGACTCCGGATGTCCCTCTGCTGCCCCTTTTTTCCCATCTTTGGGATGAACCATGGCTGGGATTCGAACCCATGACCTTCTGGACATGCTCATTTTCCACTTAATGACTCGCACTCTAACCACTGAGCCACTGGGACACCTGATATTTGTAGGAAAGTTAAGCCTTATGAAGTTCACTTTTGTTCCTCCTTGACCAGATCCAGCTTGAACACCTCTCTGCCACTTCTGCCATTGCTTTCAGGGCTCTGTTTTTTTTTCTTCCCTGCAACTGAGAGCTGTTTCATGAGGCTGTATGCAGACGTTCCTACAAACCCCCCTAGCTCCAATTTCTGCAGTGAGGACTTTTTGACCTGATAGCCTTCTCTCCTCAGGCTATTTGCCAGATCAGCATACTTTCAGTCTTGTGGATTGAGCTGCCTCCATTCTGTTCTCATACGGCACCGTGAGCTCGATCATGATCAGCTGCTTGGTTAACTGAGAGTGGAATATTATGTCTGGTCACATGCCACTCTTGCTGATGATCTCTGGGTGACTCTAGCAAGACCAAATCGGGAGTACGTCATCCCTTCGCGAGGGCACGGAGGGAATCTGTCCCCTTGTTTATTCAAATCTTAGCTGTTCTGTTTATTCCACGCATCATGGTGTGCATCAAGGTCAACAAGGTTGTATGTCAGCTCCAGGTCTATTCAAAACTTTTTTTCGCTTTTCTTTTCAAGCCGGCATTCAATTCACCGTTAAAGTTGTCTCTCTTCACAGAAGTTCCGTACGAAACGTTTAAGACGAGGACCAGGATGTGTGGAGACTTCTGTGAAGCCACATGGTGAACGATGTTTGAAGTGTGGCTATGCAAATTATGAATGTCTGATTTTGGACTTGAGATGATATGAATCATGCAAAGCTTGTCATGTAATATTTTATGACGTTTATGATTTGTTATGGGTCATACATGTAAACGGTAGGTGGCGCGTAACATGTGATAATATTGTGAATGGTGCGAAGTAGTCTGAGAGAGGAAATATGGAAAGCGAGCGTTTAACTAGAATATGTGATGCAGTGTGTGGTGAGCTACTCCGAGTGAAAGGGTACGCGACGATGACGTTTGATATAATATCAGACAGTTTACATTTAATCATTAGAAGCTTATGTAGAGTCATCGGCTAACGTTGTTAGATATGGGTGTCTGCTGTTCCATATCGCTGTAAGAATCTGAATTGTCAATACCTTAGCAGGATAAAGTAGTTAAATTAAGCATTTTTGTTTAACTTGAAGTACAACTTTTTGTCATTTTCACATTTTCCGTACGATCCATTTCATTTTCAGTGCAAAGAATCTTTTCCAGAAAATTTGGCACTGTGTCTGATGTACTAGATTAGACGTTACAACTTCAGTGCAGAGCTTATGAAAACCTTTCTCAAGGATTATCTCCTAAAGCGATTGATATCCTTTCTTGACGAAATCAGTACTTCTTCTATGAGTCATTTTTTCTTGCTAATCTTTCCCACTTGCACTGAAGGTTGTATTTAAGAAATAAAAAAAACATAACATCAATATTTTCTCATTTTGACCAAGGAAACATTCATTTTAACCATTCAATTTAAGTGCAGCATGTATCATGCATTGAAAAATAAATTCTAGCAGACATGGCGCAACAACAGTTTTATACATTGCAGTAAGGGAAACAAATGATGAAATAAAGGAAGAAAGAATGAAAAGAAAAACTCCTCTCTTCCGTTTTATCTCATTCTATTCAGTATTATACAGTTTTTCATTGATTCAACTTTTACCAAGATCTATGTTGGCATTCTCTGTCTGTCTGTCTGTCTGTCTGTCTGTCTGTCTCTCTTGAAACTGTAGGAACTGGCCGAGTTTTGTTTTTTAAAATTTATCTTGGATCCGATCATGTTTAGTCTTGGCTTGAATGGGTAGCCTGAAAATGTGTGTATGTGTGCGTGCAAGCGTGAGTGCGTGCGTGCGCGTGCGTGCGCGCGCGCGCGCGCGCGCGTGTGTATGTGTGTGTGCGCGAGCGCGCGCGAAATAAAACGAAAAAGGCAAAAATAGAGAGAACCGTGATGTGTGCAGCACCCCAAATGGGAAGATGACGGCTACAGGGATTCCCCAACGACCTCGCCCTCCTGAAGGTGGACTCTCCTCTGCACTTCAACGACTACATCAACACCATTCTCATTGCCAACCGCAAGAGCAAACTGCCCAAAGACTGCCAACTCGTGGGATGGGGGGTCACAGGTGGGTGCTTTCCCTTTAACCAAATCACAAAGTTCCTACGGGTCACTCTGAATATATCTTCACGATGCAGGAAGAGCAGCACGTTAACAAGGACAAGTCCAAAGGAGGCACGGAGGAATAACTGGCTCCACCCGTATCCTAAACGCCGCAGCAAGGTTGTCTACAATATCCTCAGTGTGTGTGTGTGTGTGTGTGTGTGTGTGTGTGTGTGTGTGTGTGTGTGTGTGTGTGTGAGAGAGAGAGAGAGAGAGAAAGAGAAAGAGACAGACAGAGAGAGAGAGGGAGAGAGAGAACCAGGTTACCATCGAGGCACCAGGAAGCAGACTCTTCCAGAATCAGACAGCAGTTGTTCACCAAGTTCCATAGCGGTGATTTCTGCTGCTTGACCTGCGAACTTCTTCCCAGTGACAGTGGTTCACTCCTCCCACACTGCCCCAGCTTCCCAGAAGAACCTGCAGGGTAGACACGTGATCCGCAGAGCCTGAGGGAAAGTCCTGTTGACAGCAGGGAAGACTGTAACCCGGGACTCTCTTCAGAGAGCGCATAAGACCTCGCGACGAAAGCTTGGCCGTGTCTCTAGAGTTGCACTCTTTTCCTTTTCACCTATCAGAGGGGCAGCAATGAGTGAGGCTGTGGGATTCACAAGAGAGTTGCTTGTCGGTGGCGTTTTCTCGCCGGTGGGCTCTGCAGTCATGATATATGGGCTGGTGCACGCATGGGAACGCTCCCGTAGAGGTCCTGTCGCGCCACATCCAGTGGTCATTCATTATACAATGGCATCTGCCAGGGAGCAACTGTGTCCCTTGACGTCTTAATGGAATGCCCTGTGCGTGCCTGCACCCTGTGTATACACAGCGCAGGCTTCCAAGGGTGGCGTACGACTGCTCCCAGCTCGTTGGCTCGGCAGTTGAGAACAGTACTTCTCCTTGTCCCACCCGCACCTTCGGGTTTTTTGTTGTTTTTTTTTTTCTTTCCTGTCCTAGCCACCAGAACCTGCCAGTAGACACGTGATCCCCAGACCTGAGGGAAGGCCTCTTTGGACATGTACAGGAGCATCGGCGGACTGATATATTCATCTCTTTAGCCAACCGATTCTCTTTCTACCTTTTGTCTCTTTTCCGCTCTGTCTCCTTTTCATGAACTGATTCTCTTTTATCCCCATCTTTCTTTTCTTTTTTTTTTTTGCCTAGCAACTAAATTGTGTAGTCTCTTTCTCAGTTCATGCTCACTGTTAATGATTTCTTTGAGCCCGTTTTGCTCTACCTCGGAAAAGAAGATAGGACTTGTCATTTATTTTTTTGTTTTCGTCTTAAGATTTATATGTATATGTGTGTATATCTATATCTGTATGCATACGCGGTCGCGCGCGCGCGGGTGTGTGTGTGTGTGTGTGTGTGTGTGTGTGTGTGTGTGTGTGTGTGTGTGTGTGTGTGTGTGTGTGTCGTATGTCTGAGTGCGTGTATGCGTGCGCGCGTGCAACCCAATAAGTAGAGAAAACACGCTCAAGCTAAACAACGACTCGGCTACGCTTAAGATAAAGGAGAGGGGTGGTGGGGTGGGCACCGGGGGGGTGGGAGTGGCTGGAGGGGTGGAGGCTGTGAAAATGAATTACAACTGAATATGAGGATGATAGAATAAGAGGGCGATAGAACATAAATCTGTAATCCCTCACCACCACCACCAGTATACGCAGACCACGATGACCAGTCTGGAAGACGGAACCGTTCGTATTGCCTGCCCCTCACGCCTTTCGTCCGCAGATTCTGACTTATCAGCAGGACACATCTGATTGTGCCGGCGGTGCCCCCTGAGCATCGAAAAGGAATACCACCACCATCCACACTCTCTCCGCCAGGCCTAGCCTCACCTCAAAATCCACGAGCACCGGAGTGGAGCTGAGGTCAGAACGTTTCCTGTTTGCTTAAAACCCAAGAAAACCGGGTGGTTTCCCCTGTGCTCTCTTCAGTTTCTGAAAGTGGGGCACTGCCGCTTAATGAGCTAGGTCATTAACGGTATGAGGCTTTACACATCCCACCTTTACACTGCGGCTTAATGAGCTAGGTCCTTAACAGTATGAGGTTTTACATATCCCCCTTTACTCTGCGGCTTAATGAGCTAAGTCATTAACAGTATGAGGTTTTACACATCCCACCTTTACACTGCGGCTTAATGACTGAGTCATTAACAGTATGAGGTTTTACACATCCCACGTTTTACACTCGCGGCTTAATGAGCTAGGTCATTAACAGTATGAGGTTTTTACACATCCACTCCCACGTTTACACTGCAGCTTAAATGAGCTAAGTCATTACATCATGAGGTCGCACACATCCCACCTTTCCTACCGACTCCAGTGCTTTTCTCGTCAGGTGAACACTTAGGTCTCTTTCTCCTGACCGGTAATAAAGGAACAGAATCGGTCGAATGAAGTAGGCCCAACATACAGAAGAATATTTCTGAATGAAAGAGGCATAGATGAAGGACGAAGACGACGGGTAAACAATATAAGAATCTAATTCAGCATCTTTCCTTTTTTTTACATCCACTTTGTCTGCGATGCAGACGATATTAATGTTGTCGCACAGGACTAGAAGTCCGAAACGAAGCCTTTTCCAGTGATGTTCAGCCATTACTGGTATTCCGCGTACTAAAAATAGTGCCGTCTTGTGATTGGTAGAGAGAACCTTCGTCATTTTCTCTCTGCTTCCAGTAGGCGGTGTGTTTGAGGGAGTGTCCTTTATTGTACAGTTTAGAGTGGGAAAGACACGTAAGAAGCCCGCATACGTTATTTTCATTGTTGTTTTATTGATGATGAAAAGAAATCAAAACCATTTCTCCGGTGTTCTTCTTTCGGTTTCAGAGAGCGGGGGCATCTCCATGGAACTCCGCGAAGTGACCATCCGACGTCTGCCTCAGAATAATTGCAAGAAAGTCTGGGGCAGATACATCAATAAGGGTCACATCTGCTTCATGGACGAGGGAGAACCCGACTCTTCTTGCAATGTCAGTGTGTGTGTGTGTGTGTGTGTGTGTGTGTGTGTGTGTGTGTGTGTGTGTGTGTGTGTGTGTCCTTCATGTGTGTGTGTGTGTGTGTGTGTGTGTGTGTGTGTGTGTGTGTGTCCTTCATGTGTGTGTGTGTGTGTGTGTGTGTGTGTGTGTGTCTGTGTGTGTGTGTGTGTGTAAGAGAGAGAGAGAGAAACGAACGAACGAACGAAATGTTGTTTAATGAGGAAAAGAATAAGCACAAGTCAGTGGCTTTTTTTCATCCAGCCCTCAAACTATAAATACGTGGAAGAAATCATTGCATGCAACTGCATAGAAACTCATAACAATAATGAATACATAGCAATTTAAAATAAGAGAATGCACAATATAACTAGAGGAAGAGAGTGTGGGAGAGAGGGAGGGATGGAGAGCGACACAAAGAGAGAGAGAGAGGTGGTGACTTGGAGACACAGAATAAAGAGACAGAGTCTCTGACACAAGGAGAGACAGAAGAGAAGAAGAAAGAAGAAGAAGAAGAAGAAGAAGAAGAAGAAGAAGAGGAGGAGGAGGAGGAGAGGAGGAGGATCATATATCAAAAATTGGCACATCAAAAAAACGATGAACTACAATGAAAGAGAGTCGTAAAAGATTAAGTCATGCAATGATTTAAAAAAAAAAAAGCTGAAAGACACCAGACATGCCCAACTCAGCAGCAAAACAATTCCATTCCATACACGCCCCCCCCCCCCCCCCCCCCCCCCCCCCCCCTCTCCAACTTCAAGAACGACAAGAGAAGGAAGAAGGATATCAACACAGGATGACAAAATGAGAGAGAGAGAGAGAGAGAGAGAGAGAGAGAGGGAGGGAGGGAGGGAGACAGTCAGCCAGAGATGACTGAGAGAGAGACAGAGAGAGAGAGAGAGAGAGAGAGAGAGAGAGAGAGAGAGAGAGAGAGAGAGAGAGAGAGAGAGAGAGAGAGAGAGCAAAATCTGCCACATCACAAATGACAAAATACAATGAAAGAGAGAGAGAGAGAGAGAGAGAGAGAGAGAGAGAGAGAGAGAGAGAGAGCGAGAGGAAAAGCAATACATAACGAATGACGCCTACGCGGAAGGCTGGACGGTGGCCGGCTGATTATAGTTTGTTGTTGCAGACTAGAAACGCACTCTTCGTTGCTTTCATTGCACTTTCAGGGGTTGACCAGGCCCCAGAGATACAGATACATGCGGTCTTAGTTGGGAAGTTTGAATTGTACTTTAAAATCTTTATCCCCATTGTGGACAGGTCTTGACTGTGTGGTCCTCTCTTCCTTGTTCCCAGTGGAGCCCTAAGCACACAGATAATTCGTCTTCTCATTGGAGTCCATAGCGCACTGACTTCCTATTAGAGTCCATAGCGCACCGACTTCCCCTTGGAATGCGTATCACATTCAGCGGCCCTACCTTTCTAGTCAGAAAGCCATTTCAAGCACACGCGCACACACACACACACACACACACACACACAGACGATGGCAGCTGGTTTATGAGATGATTTTTATCTCTCTCTCTCTCTCTCTCTCTCTCTCTCTCTCTCTCTCTCGCTCTCTCTCTCTCTCTCTCTCTCTCGCGTGCAGAGAATAAAGTTCACTTTGTTTTCGTGTTGCCCAGTATTTCGTGATTTCATTGCAAAATATAATCCTGTCAAGTATTATAGCAGGCCATCCATATTTAGTTTAGTCTTACTTTTTTTCGTCAAGAAATGAAGGTGTTATGAATCGTTTTTCTAAGTATCTGTACAAGTCGTTTTAAACGGAGAAACAGTATAATATAACGCTAATGTGATTCATAGAATCACCAGGCATATCTTTATTCTGAATTTGTACATTGAAGTGCGTTAAAAAGTTTTCTGTTAATTTTGCATGTTTTCCCCTTCAAATGGGGCTTTGATCCTTTATTTCCTTTAAAAGAACTCTCTCTCTCTCTCTCTCTTTCTCTCTCTCTCTCTCTCTCTCTCTCTCTCTCTCTCTCTCTCTCTCAAAAACAGGGGGACACAGCGGTGGCCCGGCGGTCTGTGGCAAATACCTGGTAGGCGTGACGTCATGGGGCGTGAGGGGCTGTGTCCAAGGCTATCCCTCTGTCTACACTCGCCTGGCCAAGTACAAGAAATGGATCAACAAATGGTCCTTCAAGTAACATCACAGTTATGACATCATCAAAAACAAAAAAAAAAAAAAAAAAAAAAAGGGGGGGGGATGTGGGGGTTGGGGATGCAGGTTAGGCTGGGTAATAATGGATGATAAAGGGATTCGTTACGTGCCTTCTATGTCCAGAGGATATGACGTCACTTTGAAGGGCGGGTATCACACTTACTGACGTTATGTGTAGGACATGCCGGATTTCTGTTTTAAAAAGTACAGTGTGGACATCCGTTTTAGATTTTTTTTTTTTCAAAAGCCCGTCAGAACAGTGTTCTTCGGTCACCAAATTATTGTCAGGAATTTGCACAAACAAAGCAAGAAAAACGACAGCAAATAAATGAATGAATAAATGACTAAATAATTAAATGGATAAATTGAATAGATAATAGAATGAAATATACATGAAAGAAATCAGTTCATATGTATGTAACTGACTAACCTAATGAGTGAATCAATAAAAGGTAAACAAACAAATGAAAAAAATACAAAAAACGCGAAACAATGAGTTTATGTACAACATCCATTTTTTTTTTTTTTTTTTTTTTTGACGATTGAACATTGTCTTGAAGGCTTTTCCTGTTTGAGTTTGTTGTTGGTGTTTTCATTTACTTAAACGGAATTATATGTAAGATCGTCGTTTTTCAAAGGGTTATTCCAAACCAAATTCACATGGCGTTGTATCTTATGAAAAAAAGTTCACTGAAACGGAATTATACGTAAGATCGTCGTTTTTTCATATGGTTATTCAAAACCAAATTCACATGGCGTTATATCTTATGAAAAAAAGCTCAACAGGACATTTTCCAAGGCATTGATATACATTCCAGTATTCAATGGTGCTTCTGTTTCAGCTTGTTTTGTGCATGGAGGCTGTGTTAGAAATAAATTTCTTGTGTTAAAGCATTTTTGTGTTTGGCGTGTGCACTCGGTGTGCGTGTGTGTGCATGTGTGTGTGTGTGTGTGTGTGTGTGTGTGTGTGTGTGTGTGTGTGTGTGTGTGTGTGTGTGTGAGAGAGAGAGAGAGAGAGAGAGAGAGAGAGAGAGAGAGAGAGAGAGAGAGAGAGAGATTGAACACTTTAATGTCATTACCAAAAGGTTTTTGACAATGGGGATAACAGGGTAATAATGTCTTTGTCTTTCTTTCATTATAAGCTGCATTACACATTCATTCCCAATGATCAATCCAAACCAACCAAACAAACTGTAAGCCAAAAAAAAAAAGAAAGAAAAGAAAAAAGAGGAATATCCAGATATCCTCACAAAGGCGAGTACCCCGTTTATTTTGTAACGAAATAAACACAAACACACAAAATAATACTATATATAGGTTGACACGACCATGCACTCAACAAAACAATGATGATAATACTGATCGCCAGCACATACTTTAATTAGTATTTGCCGGACTAGATACTCCTAATACAGCATTGTTATACATGTTTCTGTCCTATTTTCTGAGCTTCTGCAATGAATTTAGCGACTGGCTGGATTATATGATCGTCATCAGATGGTAGCACAGAAGTGTCGTCTTGTCTCTTTTAGAGATATTCAGCGTGAAAAATGGACATTTTACTCGCACCTCACTGTACTGAAATACAAAGGGGCTCATTGGTATCAGTAGTACATCCACAGGAAGGGCGTGGTGATTCTGTGCGTGTTCCACACTTGAACCATGGTTTGTTTGCATTAAAGAGCTAATTTCGTAACCCGAATCTCGCGTAATGAAATCTATGCCACTTTTCTGTGATACCGTTAATAGACTCATCTAAATGAAATTATCTTTCCAAGTGATACTTTTCTTTGGTTTCCATAGCTGATTGTCAGTTCTGTTTTTAAGAACAAATGTCTATCTTTGAACGAACAAAGGTGCTGCTCATTTCTCACTCCTTGAGTGAGTCATTCCCACTATTCTAAAATCCTGTTCTGATATTAATCCCAGGTTTCCTTTTCTCGCTGCATTCGTAACAGCATTATGTCATACGCTTGTCTGCACAAACGTGACTGTGGAAGCTTCAACATTTTCAACGGGTACTTAATACATTTCTCAAAAGATCTTATATACAGAGGCTACATGTACACCTCTCCGATTACAAATGTCATATGAATTAATTGGTACCTAGAAATAACACTCCATTGCGTATGTATGCATTTTACTATTGGTGAATTTTCATCCAAACCCCAAATTTCAGCTCCGATAAGCAAAGGTTCTATATGTGCCTCTAAAAATTTCCCATAATATGCTATGATTGGTTTAGCTTTTTTAAGGATTTCAGAATTATTTCTACCTTTAAAAATATTCTTCCCATGCATAACTGAACGTCAATGTTGTTAAAACTGTCAATGCTTGTATGAATTAATTACCAAAACTTTTTTTTTGAATGACACCGTCTTTCATGTAGAGATAGGTGTTCACCCATTCTAAAGACCATGCTGTTTGTTTTATTCAAGTTAATTGGTTAACATAAGCGATCTGATTCTTCTTTTAAGACATTGGATTGGGTTTGCAAACGTACAACTGTTCCGAATAAAAGAATATCATCGTCAGCAAACAACAACAAATATCTCTCAAATGCTCCTGGTGTTATCTGAATACCATGCTTTTCTGTACAAAATGATTCTACAGTAAATTCATTTAAAAAAACAAAAAAAACAAACAAACAAACAAACAAACAAAACATCCTGCAGACTCACAGACCCTTTATTAGTATATTTTGGCAATCCAAAATCTGTATACTCACTCTTCACATGCACACATGCAAACACCGAGTTACAAACATCTATAATGGCCATGTACGATTTACTGTTCACGCCACTTGTACGAAGAACACTCCACAAAATATCACAATCTATAGCGTCAAATACCTTTCTGAAGTCTACAATGCAAGGACAAATAAAAAGGACTCAAAAATCTTCACTGAGTACTCAGTGTAGATATCGTTCATGCAAAGATCAAAGTGCACGACATGCGTTTCGCTCAGTGGAGAGATCATCAGGTCTGTTCTTGGCCTCTGGTTGCCAGCTGATGAGAGCCACTTCTTCACACCGTGAACACCAGTCACCACTGTGTGGCCCACCACCGCCAGTTGGCTAGGAGTCCTCTTTTCAATTTTTTCCCATCCTCCTCATTCCAGCCTCCATCCACTCCCCCCCCCCCCCCCCCCCCCCCCCCCCCCATCCCCGTCACCCATGTTATAGAGAGACGCGGCGTAACGATACGGCTCACGTACACGGATTAGATAGTGTGATCGATTAGTTAAAAACTGAACGATACTATGATCGAAGTATTATGTGAAATAAATGAGTGTATCTACCTCAGCGCTACCCTTGTTTACCAAACACTGGCGACGATCAAGTGACGGTCGTTGGGTGGATGATCCAATACCCCGTCATTGGCTCTCAGGATCTCACCCCCTTGTGTCTTGGCGATCAAGTTATGGGTGGCCTCTACCAGAACTTGCTCTCGCACGCGTGGTGACCTCTTCTTTCCTCTTCAAACACGCTGCTTGTCAACCGCAATCATCTCCTTGTGCTGCCTGCCTCCTTTTCCTTGCTCTTCTGACCTTGTCCGTTAGAAAATCATTCTGACGTCCGCTCACTGGTTGGCTTATATTTCATACGACACCTTGATAGATTAAATTATTGAACAATCACTAGATTATTCTGATTAACTAACGTACAAAAGTAATAATATAGCACACCGGATTTACTATTAGAGCATGTAATTCTGCAAAACAATGAAACTATATTCATTGCGTAAGTATACGGAATGGGTTTATGATTCTTGAACTGTCTTTTAAAGTGAATCTTTACGTCATAGGTGTGACGTTTTATTTCTTTCACAATTTGTGTAACTTTGTTAGCGCGACTGGGACTTTCCTGACATACGTTATCTGGTTGTCAGCAACAGTAGGCTGAGGCCGGAACGTGTGTGGAACAACACCATGTTGATGTTTCTGGCACTGCAACGAAACCCGCTCTGTTGTCACAGCCTTCACCCTGCCCGTCAACATGGCGCTCAATCCTGTCTTGCACGTGACGAACGTAGCTTCAGGACGACGTAGACAAATCCGGACACAGCGCGTGCATCAACGTCTGGGCAAGAAAATCAGGGGTACATAGAACCAATATAGAATAATATTTTTTACAGTATATCAGAGATTGAAGGAATGATGTTACCAGAAGAAGAACATGGGCTGGTATGGAATGGTATGGAGAAAGGTAAAGGTAATGGATCCTATTTAGGCCAGATACACTACGATGAAGCCTTTCTGCTCACTGCGATTTCTTTAAATACAACATAGTAGTAGAAATTGAAAGAAGGCAAGAAGACAAACCATGAATGAAATCGTTGACACACCTCCTGCACGTCTTTGGCCGTCCTGCCATTCCATCATATTCTGCGATTCAACAGCAGTGAACGTTCGGAGGCCCGTGATCACATTCCCACAGAGTTGTTTCCCGTTTGTGCTGTCATGCAGTGTTCCAAACGACCCTCCATTATTCAGCCGCTGTCTGCAAAGTCATAACTCAAAGTCATAGAGGCACACACGTATGAAAACCAAAATAAGCCAATAATCTACTTAATGTCATGTTCTGAGGTTAATTTACGATTTACACACACATGGTCAAACACCATTTACAAAAATATATAGCTGTAACATTATATGTCTGGTTTCATTGAATGCAACCTAAAGAAAGCCAAAAGCAGTCATGCATTCACGAATTTCAAATTGAAATCATCAGGTTATTCAATCTGGTGAAAAGATATATAGAGGTTCAGTCGTCATGTTCTCATGAAGTGGATGAAGACGGCTTTAAACTCAAACAAGAAACTCGAATTGTCGAATGACAAGAATGAAGCAGACCTAGGGTAATGACAAAAAGATGGATCTTAGTCAAAGACCTTATCCAGCTTGAGTCCAAGAGTACTGTATCCACTATACATATGACAGTTTTCAAAACAGTTTATCTCAGGTGTGCCGTGGTAAATCAAATTTTTTTAATATAAACTGTTACAATGTGACGATTGACAGATGAAGTTGGAGAATGGTTGATGGTGGACAATTAATAAACAGAAGAGGGAAAAAAATGAAGGAAATAACGATTGGTTCCGCAGTGCGATCATCCTATGAATACATGTTGAAGATAATGCACGGCTGTCTCCAATGAATTAGAGGGAGGGAGAGAGAGAGAGAGAGAGAGAGAGAGAGAGAGAGAGAGAGAGAGAGAGAGAGAGAGAGAGAACCTGTTAGCCTTTGCGATTCATCAAAATTTGATGGAAATATAAATAAACAAATGTATATGAACACACACATGAGATAAATAAAAAACAGGCGCTAATCACCCACTCAGTCGCCTTACAGTGTTTCTTTATAGTTGACAATTACCACTGTTCATAGTCTCCACATGTACACTTTTTGACCGATCCTTTTTTTTTTTTAAAGCAGTCATCCAATGTCTGCGCTATAAAAAGTACATTTGCCTTGATACTTACACGAGACGCTCATTCTACAAATGGACATATCATGGGCACAAACATCGAAAACAAGTTCTATATTACCCAGCCCGTCATTTCACCAAGTAAGTCAAACAAATTTAAATGTTCTAAAACTGGCAGTCTTTAAAGATAACAGTTCTAGCCCTCCAATGTCTGCCAAACATACCACTGATGCACGTCTACACTCACCATGCATGCCACCAATCACCATATTAAAAACAAACATCAGCCGCCGTGGCGAAGTGGTTAGCGTCGCGGACTGCCGGCTGGGAGGTCGCTGGTTCCATTCCCATCAAAGTAATGTGGAATTTTTTCTGTCCCGACCGGCTCCTATTTAGAGTTGAGTTTTCAACGGGCTCAGTTGGGAAGACTGAGACCACACACAGTCGAGTTTCATCCACTTAATGGGTGCGTCTCTGAGAGTGTTGCTCAAATTTTCTTACCAACACTACAGGTGTCTGTATCTCTCCGGCCTGGTTACCGCCGGGATACATTATGAAAGGAAGCGTAGAGTACAGCCCTGGCATGCAGTCTCAGACCGGAATGGAAATCCGTCGCATCATCCTCATCATCCTCATTCTCATCGATTCTTGAATGTGACATCTGTGACTATGACCTGGGATTCGATAACTGAGGGCTGCAATTGTAACCCGGTGTATGGTGCTGTAATCATCTCTCGCCCCCCCCCCCCCCCCCCCCCCCATCCTGACACACACTCCCCCTAAAGTAAGAAAGGGCACATGTCCCCAACTCCACACTCCATCCCAACCCCAACCTCCCCCCCCAGGGTAAATCCAGACCGACCTTCCATTTTGTTCCAAAGTATCTCCCCTCCTTCAAAATTCTCAAAATGTCTCAAATGACAAAAAGTATTAATCGAAACTTATTGCATCCCCCTCCTTTTGTGTCCGAATCATCTCTGCTTCAAAATTCGAAAAAAAAAAAATCCCAAACGACAAACGCTATTAATCAGTGCACCAGAGTTGGAGAGATGAGAGACAGGTGGAGGTAGAAGGGGGAGGGATTCTAGACCTGAGTCAAAACTACTCCCTGCGCGCTGTCTGAACACCATTGTACTATGAATGATTAGGAGTATGGTCCAGAAAAAAAAAAATTAAGGAGTGAATATTGGCTCTCACCAAAACTTATATGCCCAATGTGACAGGGGTAGATCGGCGGGAGGGGGGGGGGGGGGGGGGGGGGGATAGAGAAAAAACTTGATGAAAAGATGGAATAAAAGTATGGACGGATCCACTGAATTTTGGTTCAAATCTGGATCAAAACGCAGCTTCCCTAATCAGAATGAGGTTCAGCAGCTCACGGTCTGAAGACTTCCGTGGTGCCTGTGGCGTACGTCGTAATCACAACTGTCTCTACAGCACACGAATACACTGCTACTCCAGTCCACAGAGATCACACTGCCCTCGGTCTACAAACACTATCAACCCATGCTGAAAACACTAGCACAGAAAATGTATTTGGGACGAAAAGGGGAGTAATTTGCACCAAACTTTCTAAAGTGGGTAGATGATTCGGTGTAGTGTCCCTTCATAAGTTTTTCATGCAAAAAGCAAGCTTGGTTCTTATTTTAAGAAAGTCCCTGAAGAATTTCTATGTATACAGATGTTACTGAGGATAAGATCTGTCTGAAGTGGTGGGGAAAGTCTAATCAAAGTCTGGGCAACTCTCAATTCTGAAAAGAAAGGGAGAGCATCCTTGGCTTGAATAGTTGATGAAATAAAGCATGGTTTGTTGGAGTTCGTAGTGCACGATGTTTACAACATATGCAAAAACACTGCTGTCACATTTAGAGCTTACGCTGTATTGTTGGTACAGTAGTATTTTTAGCGCGTTGCATCAATTAAGCAAAGGTAAACCGAAAAGAACAGACAAAGCATTAGCTATTTATGAAAAGCATTTTTTTTCAAAATAAAAAGATACTATTTCTTCCGGTTCTCCAACAGGTCATATTACCATATCATTGGCATCTCCTCTCTCCTCCTCTTCGATAACTGCTGACTCAACGTTCCTCAGCTACACATGGTTCAACTCAGTTTCGCTCAGTTGATCTGCCTTGCTTTGTTGGTTCACCTGTTTAAAGTCTGGAGACCTGTCAGTCCATGCGGCTTAACGCCTCAGGTGAGTTTAGTCTGCCCACTTTTGCTAAGAATCATGCACAAAATCGTGTTGATTCCCCCCCCCCCCCCCCCCCCGGCATTCATGTCATGTCATGTCCGCAAACAGAGCTGACGACATGACTAGCTTTTCAAACAGAATCTATATTCCGCTGTGCTTCTCACTAACCTTTTGTATTCAAAATATTTGCCATACCTATTTCTGTGCCCTTGCAATTTCATGAAAGCAGAGAGCGTCATTGTTCAGGCTTTAACAGTGCGTTTGATGGCGTTCCTTTTCTAATTTGGATTTCAAAAAGTGTTCAATGGAGGAGGAAACACCTTCAACTGACCTGCCAGAACAAAACTCAGAATAGATACAAAAACATAGACAATTAGCAGGCCTGCCATTGAGAGGCACAACAACAACAACAACGACAACAACAACAACAACACACACACACATTACACAACACATAAAAGCACACACACACACACACACACACACACACACACACACACACACACACACACACACACAAAAAACATCAAAAAAGGGGTCATATCCTTAACTAAACAAAGCTAGTAGCTGCCACCTTCACATTTCCCAGTAATTCACTGTCACATACTTTACAATGATCTAATAAAGCACAGTTACTGTCTCCATGTTTATGAAAAGCTGCAGGAGACTATAAGCTTGCTGAAAGTTCATTTTTTGAGAAGCATTTATTATTCCCCCATTCACCCACTCAAGCACATAATGCTAGTTAGGCAGAATGATCTACCACTACAGATATGTGTGCTTATCACCCCCTATTTCTACAAATCTAAGATATAAGAGCAAGCTTTGTTTTATAATTCAATATTTCTTGCAGTCATTGCAACACCAAGCTGCTCTGGAAGTTGCTGGAATGGTGCTCGGTACTTATCCTTGGAATTTATTAGTTTATTGTAATTTAGTCCCTTGCAGATTCATTCCAAGAACTGGCCCCCAGCACTTTTGTCTTAAGAGGTTATCTTTTTATATTTTCTACTGTTCACAAGAAAATGTAGTTTGTTTTGTTCTTCTATGATTTTGTTTGCTTCTTAGGTGACACCTTTGGTTGTTTTTTGAAAACTCAACAAACATACTACGGTAATGCACACCAGCCTTTTTCTGGGATAGCATTCTTCTTAAAACCGAAAAGGCAGAGGAGTCAAATTACCACTTTCCGCGGTCACTGAGGAGAAAAACAATCAGGTTTCGAAATAGCGGTATCTGACCAGGAGTTATATGTTAATGAGCTTTCTCCCCATTGGAGATTGTCTCCTCCTTTGGAGACTATAAGCTTGCTGAAGGTTCATTTTGAGAAGCATTTATTATTTCCCATTCACCCACTCAAGCACATACTGTTAGTTAGGTAGAATCATCTACCACTGCAGATATGTATGCTTATCACCCCCTATTTCTACAATTTAAGATATAATAGCAAGCTTTGTTTTATAAAGAAATGTCTGTAAAATCAATATCAAACTGCCGATAAAGTCTACGCTTTATTCAGACTTCAGTCGTGAACAAAATAATAATGCAGAAGCAGAGCAGAGAAGAAAACTGGGGGTGGGGGCAGTCAAATGAGGGGGGAGGGGGGGGGGGGCTAATTGTAGTGAGAGTTTATTATAGGAAAGCAGTCAAGGTCCATGGCAGCTGTCTCAGCACTGTTCGTGTCGTCCACGTCAAAGCATAGTGAGTTTATTATAGGAAAGCAGTCAAGGTCCATGGCAGCTGTCTCAGCACTGTTCGTGTCGTCCACGTCAAAGCATAAAGCATGTCTGCAAGCTATAGTTATTGAAGTTCATTGATTTGGCAAACAATCAAAAAAAAAAAAAAAAAAAAAAAAAAAAAAAAAAAAACACGTTGAGGTCAGTCACGGCTGACTGAGCACTGGTTGTATTGTCATGATCAATGCGTGCGGCATGCCCGGGGCTACGGTTGCTCTCACGAAACAAGTGGTGTACTCTTCGGCTTGGTATTTCCTCACTGTTAGCCTTGGGCTGCGGCGTCTGTCTTCTCTGATTTTGTTTACAAATTTGAAGGGGCGTCTCTCTCCTTGGCCAGTTTTGTGATATTCGGGGACAAGGTTTAGGGAGATGTTAAAAAAAAAAAAAAAAAAAAAAAGTTGATCCCTTGTAGTTTAGGGGGGAAATAATAGCAGCAACACCACTACCACCACCATCACCACAACCTCAACCGATCATCATCATCATCATCATCATCGTCGTCGTCGTCGTCGTCATCAATAACAGCACAACAACAACAACAATAATAATAATAACAACAACAACAACAATAATAAAATAATAATGATATATTAATAATAATAACAATAATAATGATGTTAATAATTATGATGATGACAATAATGATAATAACGATAATGATAATATATCATAACAATGATAATAACGATGATAATAGTAACAACAACAACAGAATAATAATAATGATAATGATGATGATGATGATGATACTACTACTACTACTACTACTACTACTACTACTATTACTACTACTAGTAATAATAATCATAATAATAGTAATAATAATAATAATAATAGAACACTGACCTGAAGCTTGTGTGGATAAATTTGAAATGAATTTGTGTGTGTGTGTGTGTGTGTGTGTGAGAGAGAGAGAGAGAGAGAGAGAGAGAGAGAGAGAGAGAGAGAGAGAGAGAGAACAGACAACTGAAAGAAACATAGAATGCACACACATAGACAGATACAAAATACTCTGTCTGAAAAAAAAAAGTGCACACCACACTAAACAGAAAAAAAAAACTATTTATTTACTATAACACAAGTTCGGGTGTATGTATACACACTAAAACAGAAACGAATGATTATCCATTTTTCCTATAACAGGAGAGAAGGTTGAATGTGAGTATATCCACACATACACAAAAACGAATTATAAGCCATTTTCGTGTAACAAGAAAAGATGTGAGCACACTCACACTATACAGAAATGAATAGTCATCCATTTTTCTATAATAGAGAAGGATGGGTGTGCACACGTACACTGTACAGAAATAAATAGTTATCCATTTTCTTACAGAAAGGAAGGGTGTGTGCGCATACATCACACAAAAATGACTAGTTGTGCATTTCCCTGTAACAAGAGGATGGGTGTATGCAAACGCATTACACAGAAGTGAATAGGTATCATTTTCGTATAACGGGAGGATGGGAGCGATTTGTGTCCTTATCCATTTTCCTATATAACAGAAGGATGAGTGTGTGCACACTAACACTGCACAAAATGAACACTTACTAGCCGCCGTGGCGAAGTGGTTAGCGTCGCGGACTCCCGGCTGGGAGGTCGTGGGTTCGAATCCCATCAGAGTCATGTGGGTTTTTCTGCCCCGACCGGCTCCTACCCAGAGTTGAGTTTGCTGCGGACTCAGTTGGGAAGACTGGGACCACACAGTCGAGTTTCATCCATTTAATGGATGCGTTTCTGAGAGTGTTGCTCAAATTTCCTGACCAACACTGCAGGTGCCTGTATCTCTCGGGCCTGGTTGACGCCGGGATATATTATGAAAGGAAGCGTAGAGTACAGCCCTGTCATGTAGTCTCAGACCGAAATGGAAATCCGTAGCATCATCTTAATCATGCTCATTCTCGTCGATCAACATTTTTAAAAAAAAAAAAAAAGTCTCAAATTCTCTGTGGCCCTTCATGCCCTGCTCTCATGGTGACCTCAGTTTCGATGTCCTCTCCACGTCTGTGGCCTTGGTTTGGTTCCGTCGGGGTCACCGGTATCGGCGAGTCATGGGGGCTGTCGTTGGACGGACGTGGTGGCGCCCTCCGGGAGGGAGAGCTCACTCACGCCGGCTCCGCGACTAAGCAATTATTGTCGTCAGTAGGGGGCTTAGTAGGTGGTGTCCTGCGTATGTTAGATCAGAACAGGTGCCACTAAACACCACCGAAGTGACTCGGCAGCAGCGCAGTGTCTTCTTCGGTGGGTTGCCTCTTGACGACTTGACATTGATTGTTCCCTGTGGATTGTCGGTGCCGGGGCTGCGGCGGGGCTGACCGGGCTGTGGCTGTGGACGGGGTGTCGGAATGAGCGGCGTGGGTGAACTGCCTCTGAGGTGGTGTGCAGAGGTTGGGACAGCAAAAAAAAAAAAAAAAAAAAAAAAGAAAAGAAAAGAAAAAAAAAAGAAAAAAAAATGAACACTTCTCCATTTCGCTATTACAGAAGGCTGGGTATGTGCATACATACTGTACAGAAATGAACAGTAATCCATTTCGCTATAACTGGATCATGGGTGTGTCACACCACGATGTGTGGACTTACACACTACACCAAAAGGAATAGTTATCATTTTCTCTAAAACAGTTGACAGGAGAATGCACAATATAACGACATACATTGTTAACAATTTTCTACAACAAACGATGGGCGTCTACACACCCATGCGATGCAGAAATGAGAATAACTATTCATTTTCCTACAGCAGAGGATGGGTGTGTCTAAATGCACATTATACAGAAATGAAGAGTGAACTATTTCGCATGTGAGAAGGACGGGTGTGTTCACAAGCACAATATACAGACATAACAGCTATCCATTTTCCTGTAAGAGAAGGGTGGGTGTGAACACACCCACACTCTATAAAATGAATTAATCAGAGGGATGGGTGTGTGCACATCCATTCCAAAGAGAAATGAATAGCTATCCATGTCCCTACAACAGACGGATAAATGTCTACACACCTACACCGTGCGGACACAAAAAGCTATCCATTTTCCTATATCAGAGGGGAAAAGGTGTGTGTATACCACACTACACAGAAATTTATAGTTACCCAATTCCCTGTAACAGAAGGACGGATATGTGCACACCCATACCACACAGATATGAATAATTATCGAACATAACAGAACGATGGGTGTTCAAACACATCCACACTATACGAACATGAATAAACATCTCATACAACAGACGGATGGGGCATAGGCACACCCACTCTACAGAGAAATGAATAGCTATCCATTTCCTACAACAGAAGGATGGATTTATGCACACCCATACTGTACAGAAATGAGTGGTTATGCATTCCTCTATGAGAGAAGTTTGGATGTGTGCACTGTCTTAGAAACGAATAGTTATCCATTTCTCTATGACCGAAGGATGGATGTATGCACACCCATGCTATACAGAAATGAATAGTTATCCATTTCTGTATAACAGAAGGATGGATGTAAGAACACCCATACTATCTATAAAATTTCTATATTATTCTCTATCTTCCTGTGGCACATATACTCCCTTCTTCTCTCTATATATATAGAGATATAAATATCCATTTTTTCTATGCACATCCATACTATACAGAAGGATGCATGCACACCCATACTGTACAGAAATTAATGGTTATCCATTTCTCTATGGCAGAAGGATATATGTATGCACACCCATACTATACAGAAATGAATTGTTATCCATTTCTGTATGTCAAAAAGGATGGATGCACGCCTATACAATCCAGAAATGAATGGTCATCCATTTTTCTATGACAGAGAGATGGGTTTATGTACACCCATACCATCCAGAAATGAATGGTCACCTATTTCTTTCTGATGGAAGGATGGGTGTGTACACCTATACTATCCAGAAATAAATAGTTGCCCATTTATCTATGATGGAAGGATGGATGTATGCACATCCCATACTATACAGAATTATGTATGCAAACCCATACTATACAGAAATGAATTGTTATCCATTTCTCTATGACGGAACGGTGGGTGTGTACACCCACATCAATCAGAAATATGTAATCCCTATAGTCCCACATGACAATTCATGAGTATGTGTTCACCCATGGTAAAGAACGCCAACTGTTTTCGCCTATCAAAGAAATAGTTAACAAGAAAAATAATACTCTTCTACAGTAAACAAAAATTCATGTGGCTTTTGTTAATCTTCAACACAGATTGAGATTCAGTCCTACCCTTCCTTCAACAGACAAATTTACATTTGTGTTGTT